>JAUCBJ010005155.1:0-16236 GCA_032718475.1 Nemertoderma westbladi
AAATAGTGAACATTTTTTCGATATTTCAAACACTGTTATTTCCAGTTCTATTCATCGTAGAATGTTATTTTTTGGATTAAAATGTAGTTTGGAATGATTTCTAACTATAATCGTAACATTTGTTTAACTTTTTATGTCTATAAAGTGACTTAAAAATGTCCATGAATATGGTCCAAAATCGCAAATCCAGATTTATTAAATTGGATTTTTGACACTTTTAGCGACTGACACTTGATCATACACCATCGTAGATCGGTAGAGGATAAACATAAGTTTGTTAAATAAGAACCACCATTACGATCTGCTAAAGTGCATTTGTACAAATAAGTGTGCAAAAGTGCAAATTTTTTAATAAGGTCAAATTATATAGTATTGGGTTCTTTTCTTTGCAGATACTTTATTTTCATATTAATATGTTGTTTGAACCTTACTGAGCGCATTAAGGGATATGCGTACAAATAACCGGCCCTTATGAGGCTTCGATTGGGGGTAAATTAATAAAACATAAGGTTGTATACTGTAGTATAATATTCTAAAAACCAGTGTGATATTAAATGCACTTTAAATAATAAATAGAAATCAAATAACAATTGGACCACACAATTAAAAAACTTATTTATACTAAAAAACTTAAAATAACAACTTAAAATAAAAACATAAAAACTTATTTGTACTTATTATATCGCTTCAAATTAATTCAACAGTGGATATTTGTGGGGAAGGGGGAAGTTACAGTGTGCATTCGGGGGAAGTTTGGTGAACTGCATTTATGCCAGTGAATCCAAACTTCCCCCTTTGATATATCATATACTTAAGACATGCTAGGGTGACGGGGAAATATTTGTTACTGTCACACTTTGCTTCCATTTATCCTATCCTTTATTATTAACTCAGTCAGATAAGAGATAATAAATCAGTAAAAAACTAAACTAAACTGTCTTTCATGCAAAACAAATTTCTAACTAAGAAGACGGGTGGAATGACCATGACCATGGAAATTATTTTAAATATAATTGTATATCAACTATTTGGGGAGGCTTCCAAGTTAAACCCGAAAACAATTATTTTGTTACATAGTAAATTAACGATGTATGTTCTTCTTCCTCTCATAATAAAATATAAATGAAATATCTCAGATAGCTATGCCCTGTAACATTTCACAACCAAAATATTTAAGTGTGAAAAGTGTAGGCCTATCACACTCCGCCCAAACAACCGCAAACGCATAGCCAACAAATTTAACAAAAGGTTACATACATGTTGGGTTCATGACGAGATGAGTGAAAATTGATCGCGTAATATAAAGTAAAAAATTAAGAGACGGGCTGGCTCTCCTCTCCTCCACTTTCTTACCCAATGGATATGTTGTTGTAATAATCTAATATTGGGGCGGCTTTCTCTCGTTTTAGTTACCTTTAATATAACCGTTAATACCGTTAACCTATCGAAACGAAATAAACATTTTATTTAAACTCAAAAGTGGCATCGTTTTATTCACTCATCAACCCGAAACCACTGAACCCAATCGACTCTATATTTTTGCCAGGTCCACATCCCCCCCCCCCCCCCCCCCCCCCCCCGAATGTTGGCAACCTCACTGCAGTCGCCAGAATCGTAATATATTACACTGATGACCTTGGATAGCCTATTTAACTTAAAAATAATGTATTTTAGTGATTTTAGAAATTTTCTTTCATTAAAATATTTTTTTAAATATTTCTAGAGCAGCAAAGAAGTTTATGTAAATTACACACAAACATTTGAGAAAGTAACACATTACTGCTTTATTACCATATTCATTTTTATAACACAAGGTTCACTGAGGTAATAAACCAAGTCGGGTCATACAGTAGAACGACAAAAAGTTGATAAATTATATAAATTCAATTATTAATATAAATTATATACACTTCATTTTATAAAACATTTTGTAAAACATTATACTAGAATGACTACGATATTTTAAACTTTTTTTTTTCAATTCTTCATTAGCCTAAAGGCTAAAAATATATGAACAGGCCTAATGATTATTGAATGGCAGACATGATTAAATCCAGTTCCAGTAATGGGAGGTAACAAAAGTTATTGAAGCACTACTATCTTTAGGCACACATCCTGTGAGAAAAGAATGTCCCTTCTACTATCAACATTAGGCTGTATGCTCATGTGGATGGGATGGAAGTTCTGTGTAGGCCTACACAATGTGGTGCACCTGTGAGACAGAGAAACAGGATGGGTGCTCTGCAATCTATGTTTCAGTTCCGAAATAAATTGATATGCGGTAGATTCAGGAAATATTCCAGACATTACTGTAATTGTTATAATTTTTTTAGCTAATTCGATTTGAGACTTCAACCCCTGCTTTAGAGGTCCTGTCTTTAGGTTACTGATTTTGTAACAACACAACCAAACGTCGTGTAAATCATGCTTTATGATTTTAGTGTTTGCTGAAGTTAGGGAAGGGAGCAGGAAACTGTTGTAAGAGTTCCAAACCAAACAACAATCTACTGTACTGTACAACTCAAGTTCAAATACAAACGTTTTCTATAAAAATTATTGTAAATTATAAGCTTCAATCTTTGTTATGCTGGTACATTATTCTGTGAAACTTATAATTATTCATTAACTCTAATTGTAATAGACGATTTAGTGACCTTAGATAAATTGTTTGAAATAGGGGTGGAAAAGTGTATTCGAAATACTGTACAGATATGCAACAAACCAATCAAAACTCTCCCAAAATTTCTCTGGTCTTAAAACTTCGAATAAACTGTACCAGATTTAAAAAAAAAAACACTGCATTTAGTATCATATGTAGTTTACAAAATAGGTGATGACTGATGAGTATTACAAATATGAATAAACTTATAAACTTATCAGTTATGCTTTTCAAAAAATGGATCGGGCCGTTGTACAAGGCTGAGATAACTCCCTCTTGAAATGACTCCCCAGACATCTCAGCCTAGGCTGAGAACATACTCCCCAGTTATCTTAACCTAGGCTGGGAACACTCCCCAGTTATCTTAACCTAGGCTGGGAACACTCCCCTTAGGCTGAGATGACTCCCTTTATTGAGTTATAATTCATATCCGTACCATCATACGCTGAAATAAAACCGTAACCTATGTTATTGAGTTATCGTTTATTGTTTTGGTTAGAAAAGCCCGCCAGTATAACCTGATCCTTTCCGTTAATTAAGAAATCTAGGGAGAAAACTGGGGAGTGTTCTCACCCTGACCCTAGGCTGAGAAGACTGGGGAGTCATATTTGGTGGGGAGTTATCTCAGCCTGTTGCACCGACCGGATTTGTATGTATTTACCATCTCTGAATTGGACTGTAAATAAATAATACCAGCCGTTTTTACTTTATGAAACGACTGAGCTACCGATAAATAGAGATACAGTAGTGAGAGACCATACAGTACAGTAGTAATAGTAGAAAAATAATACGATGAAAAGTCATACGTACCAGATTTCAGTTTAACACTGAAAAGTCGTGCGCTTGTGATTTAAGGGCTGTAAGTCATACGTACCAGATTTCAGTTTAACACTGAAATGTTGTGTGCATGAGATTTGAAGGCTGAATAGTCGTGCGCACGAAAATTAAGAGCTGAAAAGTCGTGCGCACGAGAATTAAGGGCTGAAAAGACGTGAGCACGAGATGTAAGAGCTGAACAGCCGAGCTCACGAGATCGCAGTTGTATTGGTACTGATTGTACTCAAATGTACCCTACAGTACGGTAGTACCATACAGTTACCATAGCTGAATACTACTGCGGCTATGCAGTCCTCATATTCAACCGTAGACCTAATGTAATAACTTAATGCAATTCTGCCTTGTAATGGAATATACAGTATTTTAATATAAATTATATTTAGGCCCATTGAACTTGAATGAATTTAAATAAATAAATTGTCACATTTATGAGCAAATTATCCTGGCAAAGCTTTGCTCTTCAACAGCTTTTCTTTCTATTATGATATAATAACTAATAGTAACGGAAGGTATATAATTCATTGTTTATTGAAATTTGTCAATAATATGTGAATATTTTTTCCTTTGTTTGATACACCTAAAATATCTGAAAAGTGGGTGGTGAAAAAAACAGAGTTGTTATTGTGTCTAAGACATAAAATGCTTAATGTATGCTGGTTATGTGAGCAATCTCTTAAGCAGATCTCAATCTAAAGTATTTAATCTGATGATTAATTCTAAAACTTGAACTTTTAAATTAGATACTGAAGAAGGCACGGGTTGGGTCCGAAACTTGTCATGCATGTTTCCCTTATCCATGTTTCTGCTCATGATTCATTTCAAGCACCCATATTTTATAAGACGCATGCAGCAATGTTCCAAAGTATGAAAATTTTGGAAAGTTCAAATTTTCCAGATGATGGTAAGGGAGTCTTGATTTGCTGGTGGTACATGAAAATTGTACCACGGAACCCCCTTTTGGTATATCTAACTACAGTATATATACTGATTGTTTTGGGCTACCCACTAATCAGACCACATAGAGAAGTATTACAAAGTATTTATAATTATTTAGAAAAGTATTTATTCATGGTTTTAATGTGTATAAGACCTACGCCAGCCAACCGTCAAGCCGGTTGACAGACCTTGTGTGGTCACTAGTTAGATCACACCGGGTGACGTCATACTGCTAGGTGTAAGACCGGTCCCCCGGTGAGCAGGGATCAGACGATCTGATTACCTGGCTCTGCACACTTGCGGAGCTGTATCACCCTTACCCTGACTGCTGGATAGCAGACCTGCTCTGTTACCGTGATACTGGTACTTCGTATGATCGTATGATTACTCCAGCCCTCTTTACCCATATCATATGTAACTTAAGTAACTGTATCAATAACCATTTATATATATTAATATACCAGTTACCCACGTGTCCGCGACACTTGTTCTTTTTACCCTCTGGCGTTGTGGCAACGTTTCGGAGTTCGATTCTCACTCCTCAGCCTGTCAACAGCAAGTCAGAGTCGCTACACGTTCTCTTCACCAGGCGACCCGGGGTCAGAGCTCCCTCTGTCGCCTTCCTGCTATCCAGTCAGCCATTACCGGTACCTACTGGCGATCCACCCACCAGTTAGGCTACTACTTACCTAACCGGTACTGCGGACTCACGCAGTACCCAACCCGATCCACCATTCACCATGGCGAATCAACACCTAAAGGCTCCACGCTTAGTTAAACTCACTACGCAGGAATCCATCACGTCATTCGAGTCCTGGCGCCAGACGTTGATTTATAGTCTGTCCCTCGACCCAGAGTTCGCGCGGTTTACCGCTGCTGGTGCAGTATGGGAGAAGGCTTCTCCTGCGAGTCCGACCCGGGGTCTCGTCGACGACGCCGCCGGTGTTCCGGACGCCCACTTACCGCGCAGCAACAACTCGTCTCCCTCGAGTTCATGCTGGGCCAAATCGCCAACTACGCGCAGGTTATCGCGCGTAACACCATCGTACTAAAATCTACATCTCTTTCATACGTCTGGCAAGCCCTCCGATTACATTACGGTTTTCAACGGACAGGCTCCCACTTCCTAGATCTCTCCACCATCCACCTCGAACACGAGGAACGCCATGAAGACCTTTTCCAATGTCTCGCAGCCTTTTTCGATGACAACCTCCTCTCACCCCTCGGGGGCATTACCCACCACGGCGAGCTCCCCGCCGCCGCCGAGGAGATATCCCCCACGGTGGAGAACTTCCTCGTGTTGACTTGGTTACGTCTCATCCACGAGGACTTACCGGCGATGGTTAAGCAACGATATGGCTGCGAACTTCGTTCCCGCACCTTGGCTTCCGTCAAGGCCGAGATCAGCCAGGCTATGCCGTCCCTCTTGGAAGAGCTCCGCGTGTCAGCCGACGTGCGCACGTTCCGCTCCCAGACGACGGAGGTCGCCCCGCGCCACCCGAACCGTGTGCGCCAGCTGGACCGCCGTAGTTTACAGCACCGCACACGACCTGCCAGGATTTGCCCCCTGTGCAAGGACTTCGACCACTTCCTCAGTACATGCCCGTTCCTCCCCGATCAGGATAAACAGTTCCTCGTCCGGACTCGCGCCGTCGATATCGCCGATTCCGCCAGTTCCAATGACGAGTTCGAGCCCCCCGATGATTCCCCAATGAGTTACAACCAACCACCAGCAACCCGCCGAGTCGCTGTGATGCGTTCTCCCGTCTTAGAAGCCGATTATCAGTCCCGTCCACTTCGATTGCTACTCGACAGTGGCGCAGAATCCGACCTCATCCGGGAGGTGTTCGCCCGCCAGCTGGGCGTCCATATCTCCCCGAGTAGTTGCCAGGTTCCCGAACAGGCCGATGGACAGTCTAAGATGAAGGTTACCGGCGAAACGCGTTTTGTCGTCCACCGTGGCTCGACCCCCTTCCAGTTTAACGGTCTCGTCGTCCCGGAGCTCGGATGTCCCATCATTTGTGGAATGCCGTTCCTATACCGCAATGATATAACGCTACGTCCCGCCCATATGACGATTACCCTGCCGGACGGCATCACAATACCCTACGGAGGCCAGCACTCAACCTCCACGCGCCCGCGAAGACCCGAGTCCACACTGGTATGCGCATCTACCCGGTCCGTCGTAGTCTGGCCAGACGCGGATCTCACTCTACCGGTAGCGAGTTCCGTGCCCCTCTTACTGGCACCCCACCATCCAACTACGTCTCCGAATGAGCCCTGGTTCCAACCGTTCCTCGCCGACGTGCGCGACGGTTCCGTCGCCATCCGCAACGCCACCCAGATCCCCATCAGGATCAAACGGAACTCTCACGTTTGCTTGGCAACACCCATCCAACCGGCGGCAATACCGACCGCTGCCGTTGACACAGTCCCACTGCCTACATCGCGCTCTACCCGTCGCCCCAACCCCCGTTCCGTCGACGGCGTACACTTAGACCCCAACAACATCCTCACAAGCGCTGAACGCCGCCAGTTTTCCGATGTCCTCGCCGCGCACTCCACGGTATTCGAAGCCGAGTACCCCGGATACAACGGCGCCGCGGGCCCCTACGAAGCCGTTGTCAACATGGGACCAACTCTACCCCCTCAACAGAAAGGACGCGTACCCCAATACGGCCGCAACCGCCTCGTCGAGTTGCAGGACCGGTTCGACGAACTCGAACAACGCGGTGTCTTCGCTACACCCGAACACGCAGGGGTACACGTGGAGTACCTCAGTCCCTCCTTCCTCGTCGCCAAACCCAACGGAGGAACCCGTCTCGTTACGGCCTTTAACGAGATTGCCCGGTATGCTAAACCCCAGCCATCACTCCTCCCTAGTGTCGAGTCTACCCTGCGCGAAATCGGCTCCTATAAGTTCCTCATCAAAACCGATTTAACGAGTGCGTTCTACCAGATCCCCATTAGTCGCAACTCCATGAAGTTCTGCGGTGTTGTTACACCGTTCCGCGGCGTACGAGTCTATACCTGCTGCGCCATGGGTATGCCCGGATCCGAGACCGCCTTGGAAGAACTGATGTGCCGTGTCCTTGGGGAACTTATCAAGCAGGGCGCCGTCAGTAAACTCGCAGATGATTTGTATTGTGGCGGCAACACGATATCCGAATTAGCTGCAAATTTTAACGCGCTACTCACAGCCCTCGCACGCTCTTCCTTACGTTTATCCCCCAAGAAGACCGTCATTTGCCCGCGTTCCACTACCATTCTTGGCTGGCAATGGACTGCTGGCTCCCTGACCGCGTCATCTCATGTCGTTTCAGCCCTCGCAACCTGCGATAAACCTGACACTGTCCGGTCCCTCCGTTCCTTCCTGGGATCGTATAAAGTCCTCGCGCGCGTTCTCCCCCATTGCGCTGCACTCCTCTCCGACCTCGACGAACTCGCAGTCGGCGCTTCCGCCGATATCGTTCAGTGGACGGATCCTTCGACTTGCGCATTCTGACATGCTCAGGCCGCCTTGAAAACATGCCGTACTGTGGCTCTCCCACGGCCCTCCGACGAGCTGTTCATCGTCACCGACGCCGCCTCCAGCGTCGATGGACTCGGCGCTGTCTTATATATCCGCCGCGAGTCGAAACTCATCGTCGCCGGGTTCTACTCCTCGAAGTTGCGAACCCATCAACGTACGTGGCTTCCTTGCGAATTGGAAGCACTCGCCATCGCCGCAGCTGTTCATCACTTCGCTCCCTATATCACTCACGCTACTACCCGCACGTCCGTTGTCACCGATAGTAAACCCTGCGTCCAGGCGTTCGCTAAACTTACTCGTGGAGCTTACTCCAACAGTCCGAGACTCACTACCTTCCTCGCCACGGTGAGCCAGTTCTCCCTCCTCGTGGTCCATATCCAGGGTTCGTGCAACCTACCAGCCGACTTCCAAAGTCGCAGTATTTCCGAGTGTGTTAATCCACAGTGCCAGGTCTGCGACTTCGTTAATCAGCTCGCCGACGAACCCATCATCCGTACGGCGGGTCTCACCAAAGACCCCCCCCCCCCCCTCCAGCGCGTCCCTTGTACGCCACCCGTAGTACCTGGCTCGTCACCCAGCAGGAATGCGCATCTATCCATCGCGCCAAGGCGCACCTCGCACAGGGCACGCGTCCATCCAAGAAGGAAATGACCATCCGCGACGTTAAGCGGTACATCGGCTGCGCGTCCATCGCCATGGACGGACTCCTCGTTGTTCCTCGACACACCGCGTTCTCGACTCCACGGGAAATGATCGTTGTCCCTCACCATGCGCTCTCTGGTCTCCTTACGTCACTGCACCTCGAGTTGCAGCACCTGTCGCGTACCCAGCTGCGCGTTACGTTTCTGCGGTACTTCTACGCCCTCGACATGGAAGAAGCCATCACATCCATCCACTCGCCGTGCGCCCAATGCGCTGCGCTGCGTTCCGCCCCACGGCGATCCATCGAGCAGTCGTCCGGTGACCCTCCGGCCGCCATCGGAATCGCATTCGCTGCCGATGTCATTCGTCGCCATCGACAGTTCATCCTCACCCTCCGCGAAACCGCCTCGTCGTACTCCGCTGCCATGTTCCTCTCTGATGAGCAACACACAACGTTGCGGGATGGCCTCCTCACGTTGTGCGTCGGTATGTGCCCCCTTAGCGGCCCCCACGCAGTCATTCGTACCGATCCCGCACCCGGATTCCGTGCGTTAGTCGGCGACAAAGTTTTATCTGCCCACCATATCCGTATTGAGTTGGGACACGCCAAAAATAAAGACAAAAATCCGGTCGCGGAACACGCCGTCCGTGAATTAGAAGATGAACTCCTTAAACTCCATCCCTCCGGGGGACCCTACTCCGCTGTGTCTCTCGCCCTCGCCGTCGCCCGGTTAAATGCGCGTATCCGGTCGAGCGGCATATCCGCCCGAGAAATTCTGCTCCAACGCGATCAGTTTACTGGCGCTCAACTCCCTCTCATCGATTCTGAGCTGATCGACCAGCAACATCGCCGTCGTTTGGCCAATCATCCCCATAGTGCACAGTCCAAAAATCCGCATCCCAATCGCTCCGCTAGAGATACTCCGTTAGAAGTAGGAGATATCGTCTATCTCCACGCCGATTCGCCGCAACTACAGGGCCGACCCCGGTACATTGTAGCGACAACGGACCAATCCTGGGTAAGTGTCCGGAAGTTCGTCGGTCGCCAACTACGTTCGCAGGCATATCAGGTTCCGCGGTCCGATTGTTATCGCGTACCCTACCGCAATACCTCGGTACCTGCGGTCGACGAGCCCTCGTCCAACGACGATGACGAGGGGTCTGCGGGTCTACCTTCCCCGCGACCAACCGACACCGAACCACCGGGTGAGCGACATTACCAGGCCCCTCCTCCGGTACCTTCTGTGCGTCCAACTACACCCCCTCCGGCACCAGCGCGCTCCCCATCACCCTCTTCGTCCCTAGACGAGGTGTTCCTCGGGTTCGATGATGTGGACAACGTTCCTCCACACACCCGGCGTCCTCTGCGTCATACGCGCCCACCAGACTACTATGGGTTTCCTCTACCATGATTACACCACAATACTAAAGTTTTCCTACGTGTTTATGGTATCCCGTGCGTTACAGCGGCCATTACTATTGGCCCTTAGTTTGTTTGCATATTTGCATCCCTTTAGTATAGTCTATTTTTTTTGCCAGTCTGTTACAATCCGCTTTAAACTCGTCGTAGTACTTGAGAAACTGACTGACCTTATGTCCGTACGAAACTGAAAATAATTTAGTTAGGCGTCTTCATGCGTTGTTCATTCTATTTGTAGTATTATTAGTAGGAAAGCCGATCGGTGGTTAAATGTCCTTATTTAATTGTGCATACAGTTGTAGTATAAAACGTACCGTACCTATTCGCGAGAAACTGAAAGTAAGTTAGGTAGGCCTTATCATTAGTCAATGCCGGCACCCTTTTTATATTTGCAATTCATAAAAGGGCAGAACTAACTATCGGAAGGTAAAGTAGAAAGAAAGAAAAAAAGGGATCACGCCAGCCAACCGTCAAGCCGGTTGACAGACCTAGTGTGGTCACTAGTTAGATCACACCGGGTGACGTCATACTGCTAGGTGTAAGACCGGTCCCCCGGTGAGCAGCATCAGACTATCTGATTACCTGGCTCTGCACACTTGCGGAGCTGTATCACCCTTACCCTGACTGCTGGATAGCAGACCTGCTCTGTTACCGTGATACTGGTACTTCGTATGATCGTATGATTACTCCAGCCCTCTTTACCCATATCATATGTAACTTAAGTAACTGTATCAATAACCATTTATATATATTAATATACCAGTTACCCACGTGTCCGCGACACTTGTTCTTTTTACCCTCTGGCGCTATATATGTGTACAATAAACATAAAATGACACTCCACCCACTAGTCAGAAAGATTTCCTGTAGGTTTCATTGGGGATATGTTCGAATAAATCGCAAACTTTGAACTGCAATATCTCTAAAACCAATACAGCATCATCAGAAATATTTCATCAGGTGTCATTTTATACCATTTCCGACCATATATCCAAAAATAAACGAAGTTGATGAACCATGACACCGCGATTTGTCGAATTTGGATGGAATTACCCAATTAATATATTCTGCAGCACAATATTCCTAACTCAATTGTCGTTTATTGTTTTGGTCCCTTTCAACTCGCCTCTGTAACCTGCTCCTTTACTAACCTGTCTGGTTTTGGAGGCAGCAGACTGGACCTACTGATCTAATGGCACGGCCCTAACGCTACCACGAACTAACGCCACGGACCTAATGCAATACTACCAGGACCTAACAGCATAATGCTGTAATGCCACGACTGAATTCAAAGCTAACACAGAAGACATGGACAATGGACAGACCAATCACGGGCGATTTGCGTCACACAGCATGTCCACCTTTTTCAGCTTTGTTGTCCGCCGTTTTCAAATTTGAATAAGGTTGACTGGGTTGAGAAAGAACAGGTAATGAATTGACCAATCAGATTGATTTGCACATTATAGCAGCTCTGTCCACCGTTTTCAAAAATTTTCAGAAGGTTTATATGGATTATTATTGTTATTTTTATCCCATACTTACTGTGACCAACCGAAGTTGTCGAAATAGGCCTAGTTCAATAATATGGGACGATCCTTGAAGTCTGTGAGCTGAGCCTTACAGCCTTAGCATCAATATTGGAACGTCAATATTCTAACGCACTACAGTATTATAAAGTTAATTATAATAACTACTGTATCTATTGTACTGTGAGGGAAATATAATATGCTTTATTTACCGTTCATCTCGAGATCTGTTATTAAACGACCGAGCGCTGCGAGGGAGGTAAATAAGAAAGATTCTAGGCGCGAAAAGGTAAATAAAGTATTATTTATTTTACAATAGGCCCCCTACAACTATGTAGCCCTATGTACTGTAGTATTGTTATATGTACTGTATTATTATAATTACTTATAATAAATATTTTTTTCGAAATTGCACCGCAGTCACACCGCAGTTATTCTTCGTCCCTATATTGCTTCGTAGCAATGGAAAACTGTATGTATGTATGTAAAAATGCAACGATTCCAAATAAGTAAATAACTATTAGTTCGTTGAGAAATAGCTGAGATATCGGCGTTCAAAAATTGCAGGTATTTGCTTCCGTTGCAACGTGCAGGCCATTTATTCTATTTCATACGCACACAATTTTTTTAGACATTATTATTTATATATTTGTTTGACGAGTATTAATAGTTTGATGTCATTTTACTATTGCGTAGCTACTCCATTAAATAAACAAAATATTCCAAAATATTTTTTATTACAGTACTGCAGTATATAGTTGAATAATTGAAGACCATGACTTTCTTGAGATGCTTCTTAAAAGACACTGTCCTTGAAGTTGCGGATAATTTCGCGAAAGTCAAGGGTGATAGGGAGTTGTGGCGGCGCAATTTTGTCGACAGCCCGGTGTTATCAAGCGAAAATGCCCCCCACGCGGAATGCCCCCACGGGCATTTTCGTCTAGCGCCATATGCATATGTCATGTCCCCCCCCCCCCCCCCCCCAGAGCATTTTCACCCCATATTTTGGGAGTGGCTGTCCGAATCCCTAATTGAAAGTGGAAATGGAGGCCCAAAACTTTAATTAAAACTGTCATGTAACCCCAACCTTAAATATTTTGGATCCTAAATTCCTCAATATTTCTTAGGTCTGAGCATCATGACTTTAAGGTTAGGGTTACTAATGACAGTTTTAATTAGGGTTTGGGCCTGATCAACTAACCCAACCACAAAAATAAACCAATAAATCCAAGTTAAAGTGCTGTATGGTACGCTAGACCTACTATAATTATACTGTAAGTCTATAGGGGGCATTCCGCGCGGGGGGTGGTAGATACGCCTAGGACACCGACATAGCATTCTTAATGCAGCTGCTTCCAGCATGCCGATTATAGATGATAATTGAAACCTGAAAAGGGTGGACACCTGGACAGTCCAATCACTACGAAATAGCATTGCTTTAAAACGTTTCTGATTGGCCAGACTATTACACCCCTACAGTATCTATGTTTTATGTGCCTGTGTCCACTGGACACTGGACACAGGACACTCAGCACACTGGACACTGTGTTTGAAAAGTGTGGACTGGACACTGTCCAGTCCACCCTTTTCAAACACACATTTTATTTCCAAATGTAATTAAGAAAGCGAAAACTTGAAAAAGGTGAACAGACCAATCGCTACAAACTGCTTTGCTTAATACGTTTCTGATTCGTCTGTCCGTTGTCCCATGTTTTCTGTGTCCAGTCCACCTTTTTCATACACCCGGCTGCCAGGGACCCCCTATATGGAATACTGACAAAAAAGCGCGCCCACACGCATTCTGGTTAAACGAAAAATCGCGCCCACCCATGATATCAAAATGCGCGCCAAGCCAACAATTGGACTATGAAATTTTGCAGTAATTGCTTAATTGTAATAATTTATCAGTTTATAATGTTGTAGCCCTACAGTATTTTAACATTAAAAATGCGATCGAATAATACCTAAACAAACAGCCCATTTTGGTCAGCCGATATACATCAGACTCCCTTTGGGTCACACACCCCGCTAGCCTGATTTATATCCGGTGGTGTTACTACCTTTGGCAAACATTATAAGCAAGATTTCTGAGATAATAAAAATTGATGGTGAAAATTATCGAAGTCTTAAAAGAGCGAACAAGTTTCCATTTTTTAATGTTAATTTTGTAATTTTTTATCTATAATCGGAGGAGAGTCTGCATATTATTTTTCATAAATTAAAAATACAATTTTTATCTTGTAGTTAGAATTAGAAGCACTAGTACCTCGGACATAGAAGTTTTCCTGTAATGGTGTTGAGTTAGAAATTGTAAACTCATAGCGGTAGGCCTATAAGTATCTCAGGGTCACTTTTCAAACTACCATGTCATTCACAAAGCACACAACTGCAATAATATGCAAGTCCATCAACTACTTCCCTGGCATCAACAAACCTCATTTACTATACCTTCCTGTTCAATGTAATAATGTAAAAGTCGTACCAATAATTACATATGGTTTCAGATAGATATGGCCTTTTCTCACGACTAACAACAACATGAACATTCTAGGCAGATTTAAATCAACCTTCCAAAAGAAAGAAAGTCTACCCAAAATCGACAAAAATCCGTTTGGCCTTCGCTCTATTATGCCTTGAAGAAACTTTAATTTCAGACATTGTCGGAAAAACTCTAACACATATTGAGGAGTAGGCCTACAAAAACTATGTCAGGAGTGTCAAGGAAAATTAGAACAAACTTCTATAGAATTTTGGGAATCAGAAGCGTTTTGTGTAATCGCCGCTGGTGTAGATCTAACCAAAGTATGCTCCACGTTATTAACTAGGTCATAGGTTTCCCTACCGTTACTGCAGCAACATCACGAAATTGACTCACCCTGCGGGCGCAATGCGCATCAAAGTTTTTGAGGAGCCTCTCCAATACCAACACGTTCGTGGGGCCTTCGCGCAGCACGAGGCCCAGTTATGAGATACAAATTAAAATTGTGCGACTGTATCACAAAATCAGGTTATGGGAGATTAACCCACACCACCAATTAATCAAAGAAAGGGGGACAGTACGTGTTCACCCCTTTTAATCTGCACCCCCCCCCCCCCCCTCCCCCCACCCACCAATACATAACCGCGACATCTACCACCCACGGAAGGGTAGCACGAACTTATTTCCAAACGCACGTTCAATATGCAAAGCCAGGTGGTTTATAGAAATATAATCAATGCAGTACTCGTCTTCATTATAAGCCTCTTTGCGTTCGACCTGTTTTGTATTAAAATATATTTATTAAACGCAGGCTGACGCTCTTTATAATAATAATACCTAGGGATGTCAGCTTCCAGACTTTCAATCTTTACTGCCGCGCAAACCCGCAGAGGAAGTTTTGGTTGAGAGATCAAGCCCATCGGCAATTGGTGTTTCAATTTCGGTCCAGGAACTCTGACAATGGGAGCATTCAATCTTAGCTGTGGTCCATTCCCGTGGTTTCGGCTTCCTTTTCTTCGTCCCAATGACAGATTCTTCTGAAGACGTTCGATTCGCTTTCAGTTTATTGTTGGCGTTTGTGTTTGAAGTTGTATTCGAGTGGACAGTCGCGCCGGTTTCTAGGTAACCATACCGACCTGTGATAAGCGTTGGTTTTGTTGAGTGCCGGTATTCATCTTCTCTCACCTCTTCAATGTCAGATGTTGCAAATACTGATAACACGAATAACGGTATATAGGCCTATTTCAATACTTGTCAATAGTAATATATATAATTTAGATAACTAATTTTATATCTGTACTGTTGAGCAAACTCTACATAAATTCCAACCTGTGTATTGCCGGTAGTGCTGTTGGTGTGCAAGTCTGCAAGTGCTAGTTGCCACCGGTCAGCCGGTACCGGTAGTAGGGTGGTACCTACGGTGCGCACTACAATGGCAGTACAGCAATACGGTGTACCGTGCCAATGACTGAATGATTACTGGATTAGCGGTAACTATCTAAACTATTATATTATTATTACCGGTGCCGGTAATGCAGTAATGGGAGGCTGTTAGGCCTAAACTATAATCACCGCAAGGGTTGCCGGGCCATGTTTAATTAGATTACATGATATGGCATGTCTGCAGTGTATGGTACCGGCTGACCAGTATTGCAGTATTGACTGATTGCAGGATTCTCGATTCAGGGATTGAGTACAGCCTGACAGTACCGGTACACATGGTACATGCAGACTGCCCCAATGTATTGCAAAATTTGTCAGAAACCCAGCTGATTTATCCTACAGTAATAATAATTTAACGCATTTTAAATTTGGATAAATAAATTTATTATAACTGCAATAACAGTTACACTGATGCTGCACGAAGGCCCCACGCAAATTCTACTTGGAAAATTTTCAAACTTTTGCCAAACAATATGTGTACCAAGTTTGGATAGATTTCATCAAGGATTGGCCGAGTTATTAACGTTTAAAATAAAATACTGAAAAAAAACGCGACAGAACGACAGGTTGATTAATGGTACCCCTACGCTAAGGCTCACTCACTTCGTGGCTCGCCCCACATATCTTCTCCTTACCTGCCCACAAAACACATTGTCCCACTATAACAGGTCGAAATGACTTAAGATCATTCTTATTGATATATTTATTCTAATATAGTACCAGCTAACTGATCTGTATACAAGTTTAGTGTTATTTATTATT
>JAUCBJ010005156.1:0-29643 GCA_032718475.1 Nemertoderma westbladi
ATTGGCAATAAAAAAGTAGCCTGCGTTGAGAAACTTGAAGAACGAAACATTTTAATATAAAGGCCAACATTTCATGAAGGCAATGAAATTATTAGTGGCGAAGCCAGCAGCAGCGCACTACTGGCAGGGAGAGATTGGAACAATGATTGTTGCGAGAAGTTTGAATTGAATGGGGATTCATTTAAACCTATAGGTTTAAATGATTTGGGAGTAATTTTTTATGTGATTCATTACAAACTAGTACCCATACTTCGCAAGACATTCATTTCAACCTAATCTTACAGGTTATAATGACTTTCTTACCTATCTTATACATTGATGCTTACTTACGTTACATATTATTCCAGACTTTCTATTTCCAATAATAATATTATATAATTCATTCATTAAATTTGTACTATTATCTAATGGTTACTTACATTAATCCTTTAAAGTTTAATTATAGACCATCACGCAACAATAACTATTGAATTGAATTTCACAGGTGGGCGAGATTTTTAAGACACCAGTACTCAGGGCTACGATGTACATTGGAGCATACTTCATGTTCATAGCAAGTCTAGTTCTACACGGATTTCTAGACCCGCAACTCACCCAATCAACCCAAGCCAGCGACCCCAGACCGGATAAACAATCATACAGGAATTCATCTCCGGGTTATTTTGAGGCCGTGATGATTGTTTATGTTTGTGGTAAGTAATACATGGAAATAGGAATTTCATTTTATACTTTAAGTGTTTATATTTATTAAGGAAGTAAATTTAAGGATTGCACTGTTACAATATTAATTAATCACTATTGAATTACACTTAACCCAGACAAACTTCAGTTCAATTTCAAAGTAATTAATTAATTCTGGCCTCATAAAACGTTACATCTGCTCTCTTATGTACTTACTGGAAAATATATTATTACATATTTATACCACACATTTATTTGACATATTTATGTAAATATTTAAAAACCTTTCAAATCTAAATAAATGTATAGCAGACCTATAATATACACTCCAGTAAATATTTTCGGCTTGCATCACACAGTATTGTCCAAGATAATCCCCCAATTTCCGTTTCACACCGCCACGATCTGTGCCACTTCTCGAATATGATACAGACAAGAGGTATGGCACCAGGGACTTCTCCGTCGGTTTTTTTAGTTAATTATTTTATTAATCTGGTGTATTCGCAATATATATTATGGACATGGCGATATGTTTTACAAAATAAGTTATTTAGTTGCCCGTGAATAATTTTATATTATAGAGCGTGTATGTAAAATGTGCAATATGCATTGTGTAGAGAATGAGTACCACTTCTTGTTAGTATGTCCCGCGTACTCAGATACAAGACAGATTCACTTCGGTAATCGTTACTGCGAAAATCCATTGGAGTATAAAATTAGAGAAATTTGCCAAACCGAATGCTGCCATGTGACAAAAAAGAACGTTGCCTTGTATCTGAGTAAGGCTTTTGCCAAACGGGGCAGTGTATTGGGTAGGGGCTGATATAATTACTACACCTGCGATTACCTAGGCCTATACTAAATATAGTCTGACTATTCAGTATACAGTTGCATACATATATATGTTGATATATATATCAATTTATAGTTGAGTTTTTACGTAATTATTGTTTTTTTTGCTGGGGTGGCGCACTTTTATTTTATTTTTTTGTTATTTGGCACTATGTTGTATATTTGGAAAATTTAGCAAAGGTTTCAAAGACAAAGAAAGGAATAGAAAGAAAGAAATATATTTCTGAAGAAAGGAATTACTTCAGGAAACATAACTTTAAACATTCTTCCACAGACTGGAATTCAATCAGGTTAGAGTTCAGGCTGGGCCGCCACGAATGGGAAAAGAAACTCGAAAAGATACCCGTAGATGAAAATATGCAATCGTTGTTAGACTATTTGGAGAAATCCTGTGAGGGCAATGTACCAGTGAGAAAAGTAAAAAGATCAAATATACCAAGAAAACGAAAAGCTTTGTTCAAGAAACGAATAAATGCAAGATCGAAGGTGAATGTATCTCTTCAGGAAATTGATTTTCAGCTATATACCTCTCGCAAACAAGACGATCTATCTGAAGAAAGAGAAGCAGTGAGCAAGATTAAAGTTAACTCGAAATTTTTCTATTCTTATGTCAAGAGCAAGAAAAAGAACAAAGACGTGATTGGTCCTTTTCTGGTAAACAATAAAATCATCCACGATGCTGAAGGGATTTGTGATGCCTTACAAACCCAATATACAGCGGTGTTTACAAACCTAATCGGCTCGCTGTTTGTATACAACGAAAGCTTCTTCGATGACGATATAGAGAAGTCAACAAACATATTCGAACAGTCGGTATTCGACGATATTGAGCTAACCAAACAAAAGATTGATCGAGCCATCGACGAGTTATCGAGTTCATCCGCACCACGTCCCGACGTTTTACCGCCATTACTTATCATCAAAAAGCTGAAACATGAATTACTCCATCCGTTGTTCTTAATCTATGCGGATTCATTAAATAGTGGTGACATCCCGAAAATGTTCAAGAAAGGAATGATCTCATCTATTTTCAAGAAGGGTAGCAAACTCGAACTAGCAAACTACTGCCCGGTAACGCTAACATCTCACATCTCCAAAATAGTGCATCGCATTATCAAAGACCACATAGTCGAACACCTTGAAAACAAAGATCTATTTAATCCAGGTCAACATGGTTTTCGCAAAGGTCATTCGTGTCTGTCTCAACTCCTTGAACACTATGCTAATATTCTGGAACAACTAACCGAATATGATGAAGTTGATGTCATTTACTTGGATTATGCAAAAGCATTTGACAAAGTTGTCCACGGCGGTCTTATTCACAAACTTAAAGCTCTCGGTATATGTTGGTATATGCTCAGTTGGTAAATGGATTTGGAATTTTCTTCATGATCGAGAGCAGCAAGTCGTAGCGAATGGAGCTAGCTCACAATGGAAACCTATTCTGAGCGGGACTATAGCGGATATACAAGGATTGGTTCTGTGGCCATTGCTGTTCCTTGTCATATCGATGTTGTCGATATCGACAAAAACACAAAGAATATTATCCGTTCATTTACCAATGATACCAGAGCGATGGCACCATGGAATCCACAAAACAATCCGCAAGATGATCTTAATATGATCTATGATGAAACCAATATGCTACTTCATGGTGATAAATTTGAACATCTCAGCCATCATTACAAATCGAATTCAGCTCAATCTACACTGGAGTATAACTACAAAAACATAGACAACGAAAAATATCCACCAGAAAAAGCGGTAAAAGATCTAGGAATATGGATGAGCGAAAACTGCACCTTTTCCACACATATCATGAAAACATGTACATCTGCGTGACAATTGTGCGGTTAGATACTAAGGACAACCATCACACGCGATAAAATCCTGATGATAACTCTCTTTAATAGCCTTGTCCAACCAAAAATGGAATATTGTTGCCAGCTCTGGAACCCTTACATAGTGCGTGAGATCAATGTGCTAGAGGACATTCAATGGTACTTCACAAGAAAAATTAGCTTCCTCCAAGACAAGACATACTGGGAGAGGTTAAAAATCCTCTAAAAATCTAGAAGGAAAAGTCCCCAACCCATTAGATAACTACAACTATCCTCGAATTAAAGTAATAGTCAATGAACGACGAGGAAAACTGTGCCTGATCCCGAGCATTGCATCACACGGAAGGTTAGGAACCTTGTCCCGACAGCAGCTTCATGGTTCAAGGACCGAAATTATTCAACGTATTACCACGAGAGATTCGGAATCTATCTGATTGCGCTATTGAGACATTCAAGAAGAAACTAGACAATTATCTCGTGTTGGTTCCCGATCAACCTAGATGTAGCGGTTATACAGCCCAATCAATGTACAACTCAAACTCACTGATTGGTGTGATCCCCAGCTGGAAGAACGGCGACCATTAAAATTTAAAATTTAAATTTTTCAAGAAACTATTCCGTTTTAAATATTTTTAAGATATTCATATTTTTTAGGTGAGCTCTCCGAGCTAACCATGCACGGTAATTTTAAACTTAGTGCTAAAATTGTTAAATAAATAAATAAATAAAGTACATTACATACCTGTGTCCTGATTAATAACTGGGTGGTGCGATTAATTTTAAACGATATCGCACTAGTGCGAGTGCGAGTATCGCACTAGTGCGAGTGCGAGTATCGCACTAGTGCGAGGGCGTGTATCGCATTAGTGCGAGTGCGAGTGCGAGTATCGCACTAGTGCGAGTATCGCACTAGTGCGAGTGCGAGTATCGCACTACTGCAATTGCGAGTATCGCACTAGTGCGAGTGCGAGTATCGCACTAGTGCGAGTGCGAGTATCGCACTAGTGCGAGTGCGAGTATCGCACTAGTGCGAGTATCGCTATTTGAATATATATATATATATTTTGTTAATTTTGCAGCTTATATATGGGAGGAAATAAAGCAGATGTACGTGGTGGGAATAAAATATTACATCCTGGATGGCTGGAATATGTTGGACTTCTCTATGCTGATGTTGTTTGTAATTGGTTTCATTTTCAAAGCCATCGCTTGGTCCAATGTGGCCCAAGCTAAACAGTGGATTACCCAGCAGCAGAATGTTGCGGGATTTGTCTTTGGTGACGTCATCACTTTTTGTAGTGCTGGAGACACTGCAGAGTTTACCACCGACAAATGCGAATATATATATTATACTCGACTTAGTAAGTATTGGAGTTATAATTTTTTGAAAATGATACCATGACCTTCTCCTTGGTCGGTCTGTCATTATTTTGAATTTTTTTAAAGTTTATTTGATAATTTTATTATGTTTTTAATATTTAGTACGAAATATCTAGTTATAATATCAAAATTTTTTTTCTGAATGATTCGTATTTTTTGAGAAAGTTAATGATTTCAGGTCACTAAATAGCTATAAATTATTACAAATATACTTCACCATCTTATCAGTTTCCTTGTACCAAATATTATTACGCTACACCCCCCCCCCCTCCCCCTAACTATTTTGCTGAATTTACACTTTTTGATAAAATTCGACGTATTTTTTACTTGATTTTCGGCCTATTTTAATTGAAACTTTATCGCGATTGTAGCCGAATAATTACATGTTGTTTTTAGATAGAACTGCAGGAAATTGGACGTTGGATGACCCCCAGGTGATTGGTGAAAGTATAAACGTCTGTGCAGCACTTATTGCTTTCCTTAAATGCACATATATATTAATCAACCACGAAAAACTCGGTCCCCTAACAATATCTTTAGGTTGGTATATTGCAGGAAATGTTAATTAATCACTTTAATATAATAATACATTTATAATTAAATAATACAGTACAATAATACAGGACATTGCAATACTATGGTGAAGACACATGTATTATCTTACTGTTGTGCTTACTAATTGATTGTCTATATCATTGGTATTCATCACTATGTTAATATACAAACTTTAAACACATGGTGAAGACACATTGAGTAATGACTCATTGTGAGTCATTGCAGATTCACTATATTGCAATTGTCGCATGATTACTCTCCGGTGGAATAACATCAAATAACAGCTGATTATTCCAAAAAATAAAATTGTAATCTTTTCTATTGAGTTTCGTTTCTTGTTTTGGTTATAATAACGGGCCACTGTGACCTGCTCCTTTCCCTAAATCGATATAATCAATACATTTTACAAATATAAAACTTAATACGATAAAATATATGATTACCATGGGGGTGAATATGTGTCTTCCTTGTTTAGTCATTGTGTACAGCTGAATTAATGGAGTATTAACATTTAGTATTAATAATATAATAATTTCAAATTTGACATTTTTTTATTAACTATACTGGGTATTTTTTGTGACGTGACGTTTAAGGGGGGTTATAAAATTCGTGACATATTGTGACAGAGGGGGGGGGGGGGGGGGGGGGGGGATTTGATTTTCACAAACAAATCTGACATGATTTCGGAGTCAGGAGTGATAAAGTCTTTTACTTCAGATCATTATACCGTGTACGCCATACGGAAGAAATCAAGGAGTGAAAAGATATCAACTGGACCGAGAATTGTGAAATATCGATGTATGAGGTCTTATGAGAAGCTGGAATTTGCATCGAGTATGCGAAACCTGGCGTGGGATGAGTATTACCAACTAACCAATGTCAACGACCTGTGGATCTGGTTTAAAACGAAGTTTATAGGTGTGTGCGATGAACATGCTCCTGTGAAAGAGAGAAGGGCGAAGGGGGGAAATGACACGCCTTGGATGACTCCAAACCTAAGTCACCAACTCCTTAAGAGAGATCAAGCAAGACAGAAGGCTCTAAGGACTAAAGATCATGGCGATTTTGCGCACGCAAAGCTGCTACGCAATCGTTGCACAAAGGATATCCGTGCAACCAAAGGTGATTATTTCCAACGAAAGGTCGATGAGTGTGGTACAGATCAGCATAAACTGTGGAAAACCCTTAAACGACTACTGCCGGGAAAGGGGACAGATACCAGGAAGGTCACGTTGAAAAAGGATGAAAAAACGTACTCAAAAACATCTGAGGTGACCGGTATATTTTGCAGGTTTTTCGCAACAATAGGCGCTGCATTAGCTCAAGTACTCCCTCATGCAAATCCGTCATATAAAGATCAGCTAAACCACTATTATTCCAGATTGAGCAATAACAACTTCCAACTACAGCCCATAAGTACTCGGTTTACGAAGACATTCTTGAGCGAGTTACCATTGTATAAAGCAGCGGGACTGGATGGGATTAGTGCTAACCTCTTAAAAGATGCTAGTGCTATAATTGCAGAACCGCTAACGCATTTGGTAAATGTCTCAATAGAAACTTCTCAATTTCCAGATGACCATAAGCGCGCTAGGGTAACCCCTCTTTACAAAAAAGGAGATAGGGAAGACTGCAGCAATTATCGGCCAGTGTCGGTGTTACCGATTGTATCGAAGTTGCTGGAGCGGGCTGTTAAAGAACAACTACAATGTTACCTAGACGAGAAATACGTCATCGTTGACTTCCAGAGTGGATTTAGAAAAAACTTTTCTACCGAAACAACTCTAGTAGATACGTGCGATTCGATTCAGTTTAGTAAAGATAAACATGTCTACACAGGAATGCTGTTCCTCGACGTCAAAAAGGCGTTCGATTGTGTAGAGCACAGTCTACTGCTTCGGAAGCTGTCAGCTATTGGTTTATCCAATGAGAGTGTCGAATGGTTCCGGAGCTACTTATCCAATCGAACAATGTGTGTCAGTATCAAAGGGGAGACTAGTGATGAGGAGGTTGTCTCATATGGAGTACCCCAGGGATCAATTTTAGGACCGATCCTATACTCCATATTTATTAACGACATTGGATGCTCCATAGACACCACTATAGCTAGCATCAAGCTTTTTGCAGATGATACAACGCTACAGTGTTGCTCGAAGGACATCAACGAACTGAAGTGCAATATGGAATCACAATTTGCTGCGCTGTCTCAATGGTTTATCGATAATAAACTGACAGTGCACCCAGATAAATGCAAATTGTTGTTTTTTGGAACTCCAATGATGATGCAGAAAATCGATGAGAAGTACAATGTTTCAGGAGTAGAGAAATCGAAGAAGGTGAAATATCTCGGAGTAATAATAGATGAGCAGCTTAAATTTGAGGAGCACGGCAGGGCGATTATGGGAAAAATATCACAAACAGTCGGGTTTCTATGGAAACAACGGAGATGTTTCTCAACTCGTACTGCGAAGAATCTCGCAACGGCTCTCGCTCTGCCGTACTTTAACTATGCCAATGTTTGCTACTATAATTTCTGTCAGCAGAAATTTAAGAGTAAACTCCAATCTCACCAGAACTCGTTAGTTCGAATGATATTTAACCACCAGAAAATTCGATGGATAAACGGCGAGAGAAATTACAGGTTGTCACACATCGGAAATCAAGAGTTGGCATCGGTAAAATGGCTTTCCGTAAGGAAAATGGTGATGCTCAACCAGTTGAAACTAGCATATCGAATTGTTAACAAAACTGCGCCGAATTATCTAATTAAATCGTTCCAACTCGCTTCGGAATCTCACAATTACCCAACCCGCCACGCCACCACACATCGCGTTATCTTGCCACAAACCCACCTCAGCGCCACTCAGAAGACCTTCAGTTACTCTGCCAGCGTGTTATGGAACAAAATTCCTAACACACTGGTCGAATCTCGTTCACTGAAGTCGTTTGCAGTTAACTGCAAAAAATGGCTCGAAGAAAATATGACGATATAACGATTCAACGAATAGAAAAATCCAGATTTTACATTACGGATCTAACTCTTAAACTTTTTGTTTATTTTACTTAATTTACCGGTAAAAATTGTACTTCTGTATATCACTCTAATGTTATACATGCCTTACCACAACCCGCTTGTAAATGAGGTCATCAGACCTCAAGCGGCTATTGTGGGTACATAAAAAACATTATGATGATGATGATGATGGGGGGGGGGGGGGGGGGGGGAGGGGTGTCGAAAAGCGTCAAAAAAAGAGTGACATCATTTATGCACGGCCCCTAAGATAAATTTACAGAGACCTATTTGTAGTATCATGGGTTGTCACGTGTTTTTTTATTATAACTCTGAAACAAACGTAGTTGGAAATCTGAAATTTTATGACTCAGATGGAATTCATATAAAATAAGCTAGGAATTTCAAACTTCGTTCCAAATTTAGGTGCCAGCACCAAATTTTGAAATATTTCAATTTTGTAAATTGATTGTTTGAACCTTTTTTTTGCGCAATAGGGGTTTTTTTGGGTTCTGGTTTCGATATATACGAGTTGCACTAAGCGTATGAAACTTGTATTTTTCGGTGCTGTGTGCAAAATTTGGTGCCAGCACGAAATTTTGAAAATCCATTCAATCGTTCAATTGATTGGGAAAACTTATTTCTCACGATTTAGAGGTTTATAAGGCTGTTTTGAATTCAATTGAATAAATAATTATCTAACTAGACATCGCAAACTTGTATTTTTCGGAAGTGGGTGTCAAATTTGGTGCTAGCACAAAATTTTGCAACCCATCAAATATATCAATTTATTGTGTCACCTTGTTTCTTGCGTTATACGGGTTTGTGCGGTTTCTGAATTCATTAGAATAAGTAAAAATTGCATAAGAGTTTTCATACTTGTTTTTTTCACCGGTGGATGAAAATTTTCGTGCCAACATCAAATGGTTGTTAACCACTTAACGAACCACTTTTTTAGCGGCTAATAAGGCTAATAAGCAAATAATTGTTCAATAAATAGTATCATCTTGTTTCTTGCGTTATACGGGTTTATGAGGGGGGGGGGGGGGGGGGGGGCATCATGGCTTTATGCGCAATCCCTGGCCAACTGGCCGGATAAAACTTCACTTCACAATTTTTAATGTTGGAATATCCTGTAATCATACCAGATCCCAGTTGTACATATATATACTTAACTTACTTGCCATCTAATCTTCATTGCGTAATAAAATTTTCAAAAATTTTCAAATAAAAAAGCAGCGGCTTTGTCTAGTGGTGACATTCCAGGGCTTCCAATCAGGAGGTACTGGTTCGATCCCTAGATGGGGCATCCCTTGAATAGGCTTTCCAGGATTTGGAAGTCACCGAGAATTAATCGGAAACTTAAGGTCCGATTATTTAGAGCAGCAGTAGTTCCAGTACTCCTCTACGGGAGTCCATGCTGGGCTCTAACTGCTGAGGACACCAAATCTCTGGATGGCACATTCACAAGAATGCTACGCCGGTTTCATTGTGTCAAGTACAATGTAAACATCTCCAACCAGACACTATATAACATTGGAGGTGTCTCATTGGTTCCCCCAAGCTTGACACTAGAACAAAATCGCCTCCGCTTTGCAGGACATTGCTTTCGCCGTGAGGACCAGCCAGTGCATAATCTTGTACTTGGGCAGCCTCATGGAGTGAATAAGCATGGTGGACAGCCCATGACTTTCTTGAGACGCATCTTAAAGGACACTGGCCTTAAAGATGCGGATGATCTAGCAAATGTGATGGGTGATAGGGAGTTGTGGCGGTGCAATTTTGTTGACAAGCCGGCACAGCATTCTTAAAAATGCAGCTGCAATGCAGCATGCCGATCCTAGTAGTAGTAGATGGGGCAGCACTGTTTGGGCACAGTGCTTTAAATGCTGCAGCCTAGCCCAACCCCGGCTTTCATCCTTATCTGGTCGATAAATTGGAACCAAGGCAACTTGGAAAACAGAGTGGAAGGGTTTACTGTGGAAGATCACCAATGGTGGTGAACAGGCATTTCTTTAGGAAACATAGTGGAAGGGTTTACTGTGGAAGATCTCCCATGGTGGTGAACATAAATTCCTTGGCTTAACGAGCCTAAAAGATTCTCCCATTCATAATAACATTTTTTTATTTAGGGAAAATGATTAATGATGTTCAAAATTTCCTGGTATTGCTCGCGATTGTGTTTGCGTCATTTCTTATCGCGATGATAACTTTATATGCCCCATATGGACAATATGTTAACACAACTTGGCCGGTGTAAGTTCATTTTATACTTATTATTCTAAAGAAAAAATTAAGATATTAAAAATATGGTTCAGAATGATCGTTCCATATTTGGACTACACTTGGTATTATTGTCGTGATTGTAACATACATTTTTTTTTGCTTTGTTTGTAACATAAAGTAAAGGTCTTTGTTTTTATTAATCTCCGTAGGTAGGTAATTTTTTTCTGTTTTTATTAATGTATCAGTAAGCCTAAAACGTGAAGAGGAATGACATAGACCAGTGATTAAAAAAGTAACTTTATGATGTTCAGATAGTTTTGGAATGGTTCTATAAATTTGTAACGTCTTATGATGGTTGTCTGGTTGTCCAAGTCTGACTGTTTCTCTTTCCCATTATCCTAAAATCCATAACTTACTTGTACATCCACATATAATAAACAAAATATTGTTTTTTTATTATAGATTTAATAAAGCATTTGAGAAATTGATGTGGGCCTTATTTACAATGAATGACGGGACCTCTATCGATTTTACAGACAACTACAGTAACGAGACTGTCAGATACTTTGGATTGTTTATTTATTATTTGTTCCACATAACCGCGGTTATCATATTGGTAAACCTTCTCATTGCCATGCTCTCAAACTCATACCAAAGAACAGCGGTAGGTGTAGTACAGTAGTAGGTCTTATATAGGTCTGGAATCCGAGGAGCCAGATGTAGAGGTCTATAATTAACTGCAGTAATTATGTAGAATCGACAGATGTTGCTATTCTCAGTTGTGTTAATAGCTAGCAGAAAACAAAAATATATTTTTTGGGTGATAATTTTGTTGTTTCTGTGCTTAACTAAATACGTACTAAATAATAACTAAATAAATAACTAAATACTTAACATTAATAGTTGAGTTTCTAAAGTGCAGAATTTGTTCAAAAAAAAGAAAAAGGATGCAATATTTTTCCTGCCCCTCCATAGACCATACCTGAGGGGATCAAGCCATTCTATCACGTAAACATCTCATTACTGGCATCATAGATTGGAAGAAGCTTTCATTATAAGTGGTGGTCTTAGGGTTTAGAATTCTCTGTATCCCTATACTTAATTTGTCAATAATGATAAATTTTGGAATATTACGTATTTTATCATTCTCTGTTGTAAATATTCTATAATCATATTTACGCACTTATTGCATTCTCAGGATGACGCTGATACTGAATGGAAGTTTGCCAAGTCTCGTCTCTGGTTGGAGTACATCGAGCAGAAACCGACACTTCCAGCACCTTACAACCTAGTACCGAGTCCCAAGAGTTGGGCTTATGCTCTGTTTCGGATTCGAAAATATCTTAACAAGAGAAAATCTAAAAAACTACAAGAAAAGAACAACACAAAAACAACAGAACGAAAAAGGAAACATCAATTATCGCGGAAGTTCCAAGTAAGTTTATAATAATTTTGGTGAATGTGACACTCCCTGTTCCTCCTGATTATGTAAAGGTGTACTGAGAGGGTTACAGTTTAATTAAACTCATCTGGTATTATTCAGAGGACAGGACTGATAAATTAAACAATTTGAACATGATAGTGATTTTAGTATCGGAGTAAAATATATATTATTAACAGATGTAGAAGAGTATATAGTTAATTAATTAATTAGTAATAAATAATACTTTACTTTTAACAACTTTTTTTTATAAAAATAATAATGGAAATTACAAAATCAAAATGATTGATCGCCATGGCGGCGCGATCAGTTGTGTCTGACCAATGCAGAACAAAGTAGATAGACCAAACAGAACAATCTGATCCCAACACAGATTCTACAGGTTAATGATATGTTTTAAAACGATTATATTGAATATTTTTGCTGAATTTGACCTCTGAGTAATACCCCAAGTATGTCCCAGAATAGAAGTGTTTCTTCTTTTCTTTGAAACCAATAGATTTGCCATTTATCATTGCTCGACTATTTCAGATCTATTGCTATAATAAGTACAGGTAGTATCCGACCCTAACTACATACTTGAGACCATATAACTATCAGATGGAACTGTAGTTAGACCATTGATTGTCACTTGGCTAAGTTATAATACCATTTTTGTAATGTTATTATGCTTCTGACTGGTGCCACGGGATAGAATTATCTATAACTCTCGGTCTTTCCAACCTCTCTGTCATGGTGGATGAGCTTTAATCCTTGCAGTAGGAAGACCCTTTAAGGTGGTCAAGGGGTCATGTTACTCATGTTATAATTAGGCTTATTGTAATTTGTCTATCTCTACCAGGACCCGGGCTATGTTACATCAAGCATGTTTTAACTTTTTATGACCAGGTGTCCTTCCAGGAGGGTTTTTATGATTAGGACCATTGTGAGAATAATGGTAACAAATAAAAATAAGATTAAATAAAAAATAAGAATAGGGCATTAAAAACAAATTAAAAGAGACAAAAGATTTGACATTATGTGGATGGGTGTGCACCGAAATATATACACATAGAGGCGGCCACCAAAGTTTACCTACTCAAAATAATTAAGCACCAAATTACTAAAATTATAACCCCGTATAGCGTGAATCAAAGTCCGCCAAATATACTATATATAAATATATTAAATATACTATATTCAAATATACTATAAAAATGTGGTGTACTATCAAATAGGTCAATCAAGTCTAAATGCGGGCTATGGCGTCTAGATAAACTTTAACACGCTGAATTTTCGTGGAAAAAATGATACTCGACCCGTATACATTACGAATAAAGCTGAAGTGGCCCTGTTCACAGATTGACGGTTTACAAATTACTATTTCACTGAGTAAATTTTTAATTGCATAATCATGCCTCATTATTGAAATTAGATCTGCAACACCAAATTTTTCAATGGCACTTTCAGTACGTGGTGCATGGACCAATGTAATGGTTTGCAGTGTTAAGTGACCCCGCTGTGTGGGTTATAGAGTTGATCAGTATGTTGGACACTTTCCTGCATCATTGTATAAGACGAACCGAGCATTGAAATGTATCATGTATGATATAATTCAAGTCGAACAACTGGTATAGTACGTTTGACGGGATGCAGGAGTATTCCAGATGATCAACTTCTCAAATAGAATGTCATGCTGCACTCTGTCAAAGGCCTTGCAAATATCCATTTGACACAAGAAAATGTCGCTGCCCTGTTCTCGGAACTGTTGCAGTAATTCCAAAATTTCACTAAGGGCAATGTCAGTTCCAATTTTGTGTTAATGCTAATTGTGCTGGTCTTGGGAATACTTCATATAGGAAATTCTGAAGGACAATTGCCTCTAGTACCTTAGCGAATAGGTTAATAGTGCAAACTGGCCGATATGACGGTGGATTGTTAGGATCTTTATTTTTCGCTTAAATATTGGAGTGAGAGCAGATCTTCCAAATAAGCCAGGGAAAGTGCCAGTGTATATTGAGGCCTGTATCACTTTAGTCAAAGTTCCACTTATGGCATCCGGATTAGCATATAGCAGGTGCTCCACTGTTAAGTTTGTGGAGTCAGGGGACTTGCCTCTTGAGAGTAACAGTATTGCTCTACGTACCCACAAATCGCTTATTATGGGTGCAGGGGTTTCACCACAACGTAAATAAATGCTCTTGTCAAGGTTAGAGTTGTTGCCTACATAGTCCTTACTGAACAGAGATTTCTGAAAGAACTCGCGCAAGTTATTTTTGACAGTTACAGGAACTGCTCCATTCCGCTTCCTCCTAGAGTAGAAGTTCCAGAATTCGCGAGGTCCATTCCTTATCTTAGAAGATTGCTTGATTATATTGCTATGTATCTGTTTCCCGAATAGACACTTCTACAACCTCCTATTTGTTTTTACGGATTATTTGAAAGCCTGTTTGTGCTCTTCTGATTGCATGTTTCGAATAGGATTTTAGAGGTTTGGTTTAATTTAGATATTTGCATATTCCTCAAACATAAACTTCTGCATTTTTTTTATCTTTTTCTGCTTTATATTCTTTGCACTTTCCTCAGCTAAGATTGAACTGATTTTATCTGTATATTGATTCAATTTGCTAGTTGTCCACAATGATATATCAGTAGGCATTTCACTGTCTAATTTCCAGATCCTTTCCTTAACGCCTTTGGAATAAAGGTGGAGGCTGTGTCTGGAGGTGTTTGACTAGAGCAATGGCTTCGTTTTCTGTGTCTCAGGTTGACCTAGATATAGAGAGTTGGGATTGCTTGTCGGTGAAGAAATCCATGCTAGTTGTGTCTCCAAGGGGCAGTGGTCAGAATGGTTTCTCTGTTCATCAGGATCCCATACAATGCCATATGAAATAAGGCAATTCATTGGTGATTACATGGTCAATGTACGATCTGTGACTGTTCGGCCCATAGTATGTCAAGGCGGGTCCTGTAAAGACTGATGAAGTATCCACAGCCCCTGAAGACCGTTGCAGTTAAGAAAACTGTGGAGGAGATGACCATTTCGATTAGGCTTTACTGGGGAAGACCGTTTTATTTAGAAGCTCCTAGATCGGCATTGGCGTCCATGAGTATAATTGGGGTTGCCTGTGGATGGCTGTACACCAAGCTCTCAAGTTTAGCTAGGAATTCTGTGTAATTTAGACGGCTTTTGGAGACATCTGGTGCATAGCCGCATACTATCAATATAGGTTGTTTATCCCTTCCATAATTCACCAAAACTCCTATTGAGTTTACATCTGAGTGCACAACTAGAATATCTTTAAAAATTGATCATCTGATTAGGGTCGCAACACCACCTTTCCCCCTGACACTGTTATGGAGTGTTAATGAAGCGTGGTATATACATAAGAATTCTTTATAAATTTTAGAGGGTTCCATTAGGTCATTGTTACCTAGTAGAGTAGAGATCTGGCCTCCATAGCGTCTAGCCAGTGCTCCTGCAGAGCGAGTATATCACACTTATCCAACAAGTGTGTTACATAATCGTATGAAGCAATTTGTCCATGGCAATTAAAATATATCATTTTGCAGCCAACTGATGGCTCCTTATTATCCTTGTTGTGTGTTGCTATTGAGATCTTCCCACTTCTGCTGATGTTCTGATCCTGAGTGGTGGTGTCAAACATAATACCCCATTCTCATGAGTCAGGTTTCGTCTATCTATTCAAGAGTTCTTAATGTCCCCTTGGCGATAAATGTGTGATCTGTCTCGCCAGGTACTGCAGAGTATTCCACTAGGCCAGAAGTTCGGTACTAAAAGCAATTCAGAGTATCTACTGTCAACGATGAGCTTCATATTCTTTGTTCCACTATGTATTCGCATTGTGATTCGGTCAATTTCTATCCCGCTTGCTTTGAGATACTTCACCACAGCTTCCTCTGTCTACTTCATTACAACATCAATTGAAACTACACTACTACTTTCGCCTTTACACCTGTACAATAACGTCACTCCTTACATTCCTTGTTCTTGATCATACGGATATCTTGGTTGGTACATTGCGGAAGTATTTCTTGAATGCTGCATGTCCTACATTAGATGTTTTGTAATTAATATCGAACCTTTACTTATAAAAATATTGAAATTATTACCATAAAACCATTAAATTTATATGGCATTTCGTTAAGACCCAGTATTGTTAAGCCCCCATTATTGTTTATTGTAAATGTGCTCAATTACTTAATATTAGTATCGGGGAAAAAATAAATTGAATTGAAAAAAAGAAATGAATTGAATTGAATTGAATTGCTTACATGCTGTACTTCGACATATTTATTGTTTCAATCTCTATCATTTATTGCATTCACATGGTCATTGTTGGTTAATTCTATCTTGTTGGTTAATCCTGCAAGTTAAAGTCCTTCATAAAATCTTATTCACATTGCCTTAAACTAAGTTTGTGCATTAAAAACATAACTATTTATAGGCTTCAATAATGTTCTACCTTTGATTCTTGATTTGCTGATCTCCCTAGTGAATCATTCTTACTCAACCTTGCATCCCGCTGTTAGCCAAACACAGCTGTCGCTATCACTGAGTGGATCAGCCTGTTCGTACAACATTGGACAAAAACATACCTTAGCTACCTGCCCATGCCCATGCTCAAGGACTCAGGTCTGGAGGATATCACCAATGATACACAACAAGGTGTATACAACAATTGTACAAAATTTATATTTGTGGTACATAACGTATAAGTATATGTCCTCTGTCACCATTTCGTTTATTCTTTCAGAGAGAAATGGCTCGAATAACCAAACGGTACATACAAAACCAACAGAGACTGGAGCAAGAGCGAACCGGTAAACAGGCTGTTACTTGGCGAGGTTCAGCTGAAGAAGAAAAGGAAGAGGAACCACCTCCAGTCAGTCCAGATGCTCAAATACCCGCACCTCAAACCATATCTACTTAATTTAAATAAGTTTTCAAATTCTGCACTGAATTCCAGAAAGATATTTTTGCAAAATATTACCTTCGTTACTCAGCGAATCAATGCCATTGAATAAGAAATATATTGAATATTATCCATGTAAATTGTTGTATATATTTCTGATCTTATCTTTTTTTAATAAATTACTATTAATTAAATGCGATACATGCTATCATTATCAGGATTTCAATTAATTTTATTATATCCAGAGATTTATCTGCCGGCTCATAATCAATCTCAACCCCATACATCACAATGAATGTTTGCCTTCAATGTTGTATACAGTTACTAAAACAGAATCTTTGATAAAATATCTATATTAGTTGATTTTTTAATGAATAAATATATCATATTTATCAATTATAATTAATTTAGTATTTGATAACGATACCTAAAAAAATGACTGAACTATCTATAACTTTGTAACATCTATAACGTAACATATATTAATTAGGTAGTCATATATAAGTTATGGCTTAATTATTCAATTACATCTCTATATATGTTTCGTCATTTAAACGAATATAATAAATGTAAATAAATATATACATTCCTTGTTAATAAATATGCTATAAATTTTATATTTCCTTTGATTAATTTTTTGAATTGTATATTATACATACAGTATTCTCTATATGTAATATATTGAAATTTACGTTGTTACTGTGTGCATAAACAGTAAACACATGGTTATTTAATTATTCCGATATATTAATACTTTAATTATTATTTTATATATACTTTCCTATTCTTGTATTATGTATATCCTTAAATAAACCCCGGTATTATTAACTGAGATTAACTTATTCCAAAATTGAAAAACTGCGGGCATATGGGATATATGCCATGTGAAGAAGATATTGCTATGCGGCACTAATCTGTTATTGTGTATAATTAAATACATTAATTATGTTTTTTTGTTCAGAATTTGAAAAAATGGGCAAGTACGTCACCAAGCACCTTATCGATCTTTCCTGACTGTACTTCAGCTCATTCAGCAGCAGATTGCTTCTAATTTTTGTCTACTGTGAAATAACCTACCATATGTGTTCTTATTTATTTGGTTAAGACTGATATTATAATATATTTACCTTCTTGTGTGTAATAAATAACAACTGGTTACCATGTTCGTTTGGGAATGAATACCTTCATTACACGACTGTCCAACTATAGATGACGACCTGCATTTGGGTTTTACCTACAATTTCTCCTCGTGGATGAGATTATATAGCAACATCCGGAAGGTATAGCAACGGACGTCCGAAACTTATATAGTAAATATTTCTACTTCAGACAATGTTTAATGTGGACTTATGTGTTTTATAGTGTTTTTGATTAAATAGTCAATCCAGATGCTACTGTTTCCGTGGTTACTGGAAATAAAATATTTAAGACTAGGATCGATCAACGTAGGTAATATTTGATTCTAAGTTTATTATCTGTTATTAGTGAGATAACTCGTCTGTTAACGTGGTGGTGACTTATAGCAAGTTGTTAACTTCTACTTACTTTATTAATGTGCCGAACTTTTAAGATTTGAATCTCGGCTCTCACATTTCTCTAATTCATCATTTTCAGGTACATCATTTTTTGTGCATCAAAATTAGTAGTAATAAAATAGATCTAAAATCTAGAAACTAAGATCAAGAATAGTACTAAAATAGTAGGCTTACTTCAAAATTTCAAAATTACGATATTTAGAAAATACCACAAGTTTTTATAGGTTATCTGGACCGCTGAATCGATTGAAAGTAATATTGAAGCCTCAAGTCTTAGTGGTACGTCATTATTGGAACACCCAAATTAGGGCGTGGTACTTTCAAAATTTGAATAAGTGCCACTCCCTAATTTTGGTGCACCAAAAATGCCGAACCACTAAGTCTTCAGGGTTCTATAATATTTTCAATCGATTCAGTGGTCCAGAATACCTATAAAAACGCGTTGTAATCAAAAGATGGGGGCATTTTACGAATATCGAATTTTTCAAAATTTGAAGTGCCACGCCCACTTCTTATGTGCACGAAAAATAGCATCCAGTTTAATTTTCGGAAATAGAATATAATCACATTCGATTCACCATTGTAAAAAACCTACTATTGCTAGCCAACAATGCTACACTATCAGTTTTTAGAATATAAAAAAAATGTATATTTTGTCCTGGGACTACTTCTATTTTTCATGAAAATATTTATACCCACCTTATGAAATTTTCATTTTTTTTTATTTGAAAATGTTCTTCGATAATTATTTCACCTACAGCCCAAATTTCAAGGGATTTTATTCGCATGATTACAAAAATACAGTGGGGGGCTGAATCGACACCCCGCCAGTGCTGCTAATGGTCTAAACACCCCAGTGGTAATAGGGTTAATGTTAACTCTTTAATCACCTACAGTAACTTGAATTAGATTTGATTATTATACATTTGCAGAGGGTCTACTGTATTGGCTAGGTTCAAATGAAATATCATTATTCGCACATTCAATCAAATAAATTTAAATTAAAAACACGAAATATAAACTTTTCCATTCACCCCACAGCATATCACCAATTTAAGATGTTTATCACATGATATTATAGTATCTTAAAGTTTTTGTTCACAATCATTGTTTTGGTCACATTGTGTCACAGTGATGTGGGCATGCTGATATCTTTTGGGTACTGTTGGAAAATGATACCCGTGAGTAATAATGTTATCACTGTTATAATAACCATAAGGAACCGGTCGATAACTATAGCAACATCCAACCATTGGCCTGAAAATATTCAAAATCAAATTAAATGTAGGTTTCTTAATAACTGTTCACGTGTCTAATTTAATTGCCTTAGATTGTGTTAACACAATGTAAAACTCTTCGAAAATAGTAAGTTGTCATTCGTTACTGTAAAATCAAATTTTAACTTTAACTTTAAGATTATTTCTGGTTGTTGGTTATAGGCAGTGTACTAATTAAGGGGAGTGCTATGTTAGAAATGGTCATGTTGGAACCTGAACCTATAAACATAAGTATTAACATAAAATATATTAAATTTTTTTCAAAATAAAAATTTCAACATTGTTGAAGAATCACTGCAATAACATATCATAATTTATCCATCTCCGAGATAGCTTACTAGCTTACTAACTTACTAACTTACTAGCTTACTAACTTACTAGCTTACTAGCTTACTAACTTACTAACTTACTAGCTTACTAACTTACTAACTTACTAGCTTACTAGCTTACTAACTTACTAGCTTACTAACTTACTAGCTTACTAACTTACTAGCTTACTAGCTTACTAACTTACTAGCTTACTAACTTACTAGCTTACTAGCTTACTAACTTACTAGCTTACTAGCTTACTAACTTACTTTTAAGTTTTCCTTGATCATTTAGAATTGCTACACGTTCTGTAACAAATCGTAAATGACTCAGTATCAGATTCAAACTTCTTCGGAGTTCCATATTGCTGCAAATAGAATAAATAAATAAAATAAACATAAAGAACTACTAAAGTGATTCTGTTAAGTACTTGGAATTCACAATGACCAAAATTCATCTTGGAAGCACCAGGTATCTTCTAACAGTATAAGAACCTATTGAGCAGACATAAATCTTGCTTACATTCTCTACACTTACCATTGGTCATCTTTAATGGTTGTTATTTGAGAAGAAATCGCATGTATTGGACTCTCATCTCCACTCCTCGAAAATGTCGAGTTACCGTGATTAATCAGTGATGATTCAACTTCACTACTCGACAACCATTTACTCAGACGCGTAGCCTAGACAACAACATTTTGAATAAATATGGCTAAATTACATTTTTAAATTGAAAGCTGCAGTTGCACCAATGATGGAGATGATGATAAGTAAAGCATTATATTAGAAAAGCCATAAATTTGGCTAAACCGGCAAAGAATGGACTTATTACTTCTCTTGCAAGGATCTATTCTTTAGGGCAGCAGTAGAACTAGTACTCATACATACTACTACTACTAGGATCGGCATGCTGCATTGCAGCTGCATTTTTAAGAATGCTGTGCCGGCTTGTCAACAAAATTGCACCGCCACAACTCCCTATCACCCATGACATTTGCTAGATCATCCGCATCTTAAAGGCCAGTAGTGTCCTTTAAGATGCGTCTCAAGAAAGTCATGGGCTGTCCACCATGCTTATTCACTCCATGAGGCTGCCAAAGTACAAGATTATGCACTGGCTGGTCCTCACGGCGAAAGCAATGTCCTGCAAAGCGGAGGCGATTTTGTTCTAGTGTCAAGCTTGGGGGAACCAATGAGACACCTCCAATGTTATATAGTGTCTGGTTGGAGATGTGTGCATTGTACTTGACACAATGTACCCGGCGTAGCATTCTTGTGAATGTGCCATCCAGAGATTTGGTGTCCTCAGCAGTTAGAGCCCAGCATGGACTCCCGTAGAGGAGTACTGGAACTACTGCTGCTCTAAATAATCGGACCTTAAGTTTCCGATTAATTCTAGGTGACTTCCAAATCCTGGAAAGCCTATTCAAGGCTGCCCATGCCTTTCCCTTACGTATTCGAAGGTCCTCACCTGACTTCCGGATCCATGATCCCAGGTAACAGAAGTCGTCCACATGCTCAAGCGTACCATCCTTTGAGCTTATGCTCATCCGATCAGAGACTTGCTGAGGACTTTCAAAGTTAACTGTCAGAATTTTGGTCTTTCTGGAGTTAATAAAAAGACCAACACTAGAAGCAGCATGTTCTAATGAGCTGAGGAACCGTTGGGCTCCCTCTAATGATTCTGAGAGTACTTTTAAGTCATCAGCAAAGTCTAGATCAGTTAGGTACTTGGCAGGATTTCCTCGACTTCCGGAGCCAGTAGGTGGAGTTATCATCACCCCATCATCATTATGATGATCTAAGGACATGCATAGAACATAGTCAACCACAATAATGAACAAGAATGGTGCAAGTGTGTCTCCTTGGAGGACGCCCCATAACACTTCAAATGGTTCTGTGTCACCGTCAACAGTAGACACAAATGTTGTCGAACCATCGTATACTGATCTGATTGCTGCAATAATTTCATCAGGAATCCCATATAATGAAAGTTGCTGAACATACGTGAGCGAGAGACTGAATCAAAGGCCTTGAAGAAGTCAACAAAGATAACAGCCAGATGCCTGTCTTTCTTTTTTGATAACTCTTCAATTATCCTTCTAAGTGCCAAAATGGGCTCCATGGTCCCACGACCTTTACGGAACCCATTCTGATTTCCACGTAGCAGTCTCTCAATGGGATCCCTGATGCGATTTAATAGAATTCTATTGTATAGTTTTGCAGCAATCGAGATCAATGAGATTCCCCGAAAAGAACCATAGAGTGTTAGGTTGCCCTTCTTGGGAACTGGCACCAACTTATTTGTTTTCATTTCTTGTGGGACTCTTGTTGTACGGTACATGTCTACTATGATGGGATAGATGAGCTTTAAACACTCAGGTATTTTAAAGACCTCAGGGGGAACACCATCTACTCCACTGGCACGATTGGTCTTAATGCTCTTTGCAGCAGCCTTCACTTCTGCAAAGGAGATATCGCCAATGGGAATATCTGGGAGTACAGACTCAGACACTTTTACTTCTATAAAGTTATCAGGCAATACCCTGTCATTATTGAGGAGCTTTTCAAAGTGGGCTTTCCAACCATTGAGGCGATCGGCTGGTGATTCAGACTTAACCTTGGTGGTTGGTTGGCTTTTCCGCCCAGTAAGCAGATTGATCGATTTCCATGCCTGGGATGATTGCCTGCTGTCGTCAGCATCATTGATGGCATCAACCTGTTGGTTTATTAGCTCCCGTAGATTAACAGAGTACTGCCTGTTCAGGGACCTAGATGCAGCCTTAACTGCATTCTTGGCCGCTGTAGTCTGTTTGAGTCGGGACTCTTTCTGCGCCTTATGAAGGTCATTTCGGCACTTCTGAATTTTGTTGTCAGTCCAGGGGGCCCTTTTCCTGTTTCGAGGGTATACAGGAACTGTTTCTGCAGCTGCTAACTTAACTGCTTCTGTAAAGGCAGTATAGCCCTCACAGTGATCTGCCGCCTCAGAGGCAAGAGCCTCATACCTGTTGCTCAGCTGTAGTGTGAAGCTGGATCTCACACTTGGCTGTTGCAACAGAGAGGACCAGTCATGCCGTGGCAAGGCAGATTTCGTTGTTCTGCTAGCACGCAGACTAAGTCTTACCTTGGCCACAATAAGGCGGTGATCACTGGAGAAGGGTCGAAGTGTAAATGCATCTCAGTCTCGTATAGAGCTCCTGTATTTCCTACGAAACAGAATATGGTCTATCTGGGACTTGTGACCACTGGGTCCACTATGAGTCCATAGCTTTCCAGTTCGCTTCTTGAACTGGGTTCCAGCCGAAAACAATCCATTTCCAGAGATAAAATCCTGAAGATGGACAGAATTTCGGTTAACACTATTGCTATAGACCCAGGGCGATGTAGGTGATTGATGCACTACTACTACTACTACTAGGATCGGCATGCTGCATTGCAGCTGCATTTTTAAGAATGCTGTGCCGGCTTGTCAACAAAATTGCACCGCCACAACTCCCTATCACCCATGACATTTGCTAGATCATCCGCATCTTTAAGGCCAGTGTCCTTTAAGATGCGTCTCAAGAAAGTCATGGGCTGTCCACCATGCTTATTCACTCCATGAGGCTGCCAAAGTACAAGATTATGCACTGGCTGGTCCTCACGGCGAAAGCAATGTCCTGCAAAGCGGAGGCGATTTTGTTCTAGTGTCAAGCTTGGGGGAACCAATGAGACACCTCCAATGTTATATAGTGTCTGGTTGGAGATGTGTGCATTGTACTTGACACAATGTACCCGGCGTAGCATTCTTGTGAATGTGCCATCCAGAGATTTGGTGTCCTCAGCAGTTAGAGCCCAGCATGGACTCCCGTAGAGGAGTACTGGAACTACTGCTGCTCTAAATAATCGGACCTTAAGTTTCCGATTAATTCTAGGTGACTTCCAAATCCTGGAAAGCCTATTCAAGGCTGCCCATGCCTTTCCCTTACGTATTCGAAGGTCCTCACCTGACTTCCGGATCCATGATCCCAGGTAACAGAAGTCGTCCACATGCTCAAGCATACCATCCTTTGAGCTTATGCTCATCCGATCAGAGACTTGCTGAGGACTTTCAAAGTTAACTGTCAGAATTTTTGATTGATGCAGACTTGCATTAAAGTCTCCCAGGAATGTTAAGAATGCATGCTGATCCACTCCATCAGTTGCTGCTTGTAGATTGTGGTAGAAATTTTCCACCTCCTCTACAGGGGCAACACTAGTTGGAGAGTAGCACACAATCAGAACCACCTTAGGAAACTTCTTAGCCAGTCTTCCAGAACATGAGAAGTGGCAACGGATGATGCAGTTAGAGATTTGGTCTATTTTGTCCAATGCTGCATGTGCAGTTGGATTCATCAATAGACCAATTCCACCATTGCCACTATCATCTGCTGACGCGAGGGCGAGTCGCCAACCGCCCCCCATGTCCTTAATCAGAACCTCATCAGTCTGTCCAGTCTGCATTCGGTGCTCTTGAACACCCACTGCGCTAAGAGAAAGCTTATCTGCCAAGGCAGTCAGCTCACCTTGTCGCATTGGGGACCCGAGTGTTAGGGTGTTTACTGAGGCTAGTCTAGTGACTTGCCTCAGATTCACCAATGGCTTTGTTGGTCGGGGTGGAACATGAGAGTAGCCTCCAACTCCAGAATCCCTCTCCCCATCACAATCTGGCCTCCCTGGTGACCCAGGGTTTGGGCCAGAAAGGTCATCAGGAAAGGGACTCAAAGAATTGTTGGCTGCTCTCTCTCCAGTAGGGGGTGAGACAGGCAGCCGGTCAGGAGTTAACTGACGCCTGTGAGGCCGATTGTGTCCGGTAATTCCACTGGCCTCTAGTGGCCGGACCTCCGCATTGCTAATGTAATCCATAGTGGGGGTTGGGGGGTGCTTTTTTGCCGAGTCAGCTCTCGGGGCAAATACCACACCCTGGTTTGCCATTCCACAGGGTGGGTGTCGCAATGGAGTCAGATATGAGGCCCATCACCCATATCTACTCTGGCGTACATGACCCACCATTGGCTGTTGCAGCTCATCTGTTGGGTCATGCCCTGTACCCTTGCTGCCAGGTGCAGGTCGCAGTGAAGTGCCCTGAGAGTGGACATGAGAACACTCTACTCCTAACCAGCCATTGGTAGATCACCATCTGCCTGGTCAGGCCATATACCCCTGCAGCCAAGTATATGGGTCCTTAATCCAGGACCAAGGGCGTCCTTATCCCAGAACGAAGGGGGTCCTAGTTACAGGACCAGATTTGCCCTAGTAAGAGGGTCTATGCAGCTACAGGTGGCACCTCCTTTATGCTGCATGGAGGTGGCAAGTTTTCTTGATCAATGACCTAGAATACCTGACCTGACCTTATAAAGTAAATCATTATATTAGAAAAGCCATCAATTTGGCTAAACCGGCAAAGAATGGACTTATTACTTCTCTTGCAAGGATCTATTCTTTAGGGCAGCAGTAGAACTAGTACTCATACATGAGAGTCCCTTCATATATATATATGAGAATGAGTCCATGCTCTTAATGTGATGGACACCAAATCTTTGGATAGCATCTACAAAAACGCTATGCCGGGTTCATTGCGTTTATGGCAATGAATACATTTACAACCAGAACCTATCCAGATTTCATTTGTCCCCCCAAACTTGACATTTGAACAAAGCCGCCCCCACTTTGCATGTCATTGTCAGGATAAGCCTGTGCACAATCTTGTGCTTTGGCAACCTCAATGGGGAAAATACTCATGAAGGATAACCCATGACATTCTTGAGACACATCTTAAAGTACAGTGAGTAGCCTTGAAGTTACAGACAATATCGCGGATGTACCCTGGGTGATCGTGCCTTGTTGTGGCTGTGCAATTTTCTTGATAAGCCTGCATATCATTCTTTAAACTGCAATGCAGCACTCCGATTGTAGAAATATAAGTAATCGACCAGACTGAATTTTCAAAAGGATTTCTCTTCTGAGGTCTCGCCTCACTTGGAGACCTCTCTGGTTCTATCCCAACCTGAGCCAGCTTCAATTCTATAACTGGTGCACAAGAATGCTATATCGGGTTCATTGTGTCATGTACAATTGTCTTATTGTTCCTCCCATTCTTGACGTTGTGGTATGGTGGGAGAAACAGTATGGTGGCAGCTCAGTCTTCTTATTTAGGCATAGCAAACTCAATGCAATGCAGCTGTGATGTAGTATTTCGATAATAGATATATTAGATATTTAGATAGATTTTTAGATTACCGATTACTGACTTTGTGCCTGTTCCCAAAAAAAATTATAAACATATGAAGTCACTCATTAACCTAAAATTCCTATAATAATTTTAATTGTAATGAATCATATATATTGGAGACATCCAATCTATCATATTCGAGGATATCCTTCATTTTAGCTAGTTTTTTATCGTACATTTAGCTAGTTTTTTTTTTACAAATTTAAGCCTCTCACCGCTTGTTTTTGACCAATGGCAGGTTTCCTATGACTATAGACAACAAAGTACGCCAAGTATTGGAGAATCACAACTTTCACCCATTTTGGAACACGTGATGACGATTGGCGAAGGTTCAGAACTAATACATTGACACCGGTTGAGAGACATATCATAGCAAGTGTTGCGCCATAATAAAGTCCTATAAAAATTAACTCAAAATTATTATAGAAATAAAAGTTACTGCATGAACCAAAATCACTATACCAAAATTTGATGGTAAATAGGATTTAAAATGTGAACCATTTAGGTTGATCAATAATCATTTGCGGATACCAATAAAAAGCAGGAAATATGTGTATGTAATATATGTATATAAGAATCCAGGATAATTTCCTTAACATTTTGTATCCATTATCATATATACCACTAACGTTTTGTGGTAAAGTTTACATTTAAAGGCAGGGCAGCAAGTAAATTAACTATAGTTAATAATAATCTGCAAAAAACAGCAGCTCGGTCTAGTGGTGACATTCCTGGGCTCTCAATTGGGAAGCCCTCGTTCGATTTGGGTACAGTGCTTTAAATGCTGCAGCCTATCCAAACCCTTGCTTTCATCCTTCACTGGTCGATAAATGGGAACCAAGGCAACTTGGGAAACAGTGTAGAAGGGTTTACTGTGGAAGATCACCCATGTTGGTGAACAGGCATTCCTTTAGGAAACAGAGTGGAAGGGTTTACTGCGGAAGATCACCCATGTTGGTGAACAGGTATTCCTTTCGGAAACAGTGTGGAAGGGTTTACTGTGGAAGATCACCCATGGCGGTGAACAGGCGTTCCTTTAGGAAACAGAGTGGAAGGGTTTACTGTGGAAGATAACCCATGGTGGTAAACAGGCATTCCTTTAGGAAAAATAGTGGAAAGGTTTACTGTGGAAGATCACCCATGGTGGTGAACATGCATTTCATTAGGAAACAGAGTGGAAGGGTTTACTGTGGAAGATCACCCATGGTGGTAAACAGGCATTTCTTTAGGAAAATAGTGGAAGGGTTTACTGTGGAAGATCACCCATGGTGGTGAACAGGCATTCATTTAGGAAACAGAGTGGAAGGGTTTACTGTGGAAGATCACCCATGGTGGTAAACAGGCATTTCTTTAGGAAAATAGTGGAAGGGTTTACTGTGGAAGATCACCCATGGTGGTAAACAGGCATTTCTTTAGGAAAATAGTGGAAGGGTTTACTGTGGAAGATCACCCATGGTGGTGAAGAGGCAGTCCTTTTGGAAACAGAGTGGAATGTTTTAATTTGGAAGATCACCCATGGTGGTGAGCCGGCATTCCTTGGCCTAACGAGACTAAAAGATTTCATTCCATTCATTTTATTCGAGATGTATATGTACATACATATATGTAAGTAGGATATTCTATCCAACTCACTTACCTAATATAGGAACAGTATCACTCGGAGGCATCATTGTCCCAACTATCATAAGAAAGACACACATCGCCGTAAATAAACCATTTCCAAGTTGAACCTAAACATTACGTTTTAACTATATTAGGTTTCCTCTAACATTTATGGCAATTATAGATGGAGACTTGAAGCAATAAAACAATGCAATGGGGTAGACGACTCGGAAAATTTTTTTCGAGTTTTCGTTGGTTTCATGTGAAAGAGCATGTGAAAAAACCACAGAGAGCAATTTTACTTAAAAAAAATTAATATTGGCCGAGTTATAGCGATTTTAAAACGCAAAATTAGCAACATCGAAAAATCAGGCCGTTTCAGAAAACTGCACTAGTGACGTCACTAGTGCAGCAGTAAATGTTCATTGGTTACTATACAATATAAATCTCTTAGTAACTAAAATAAATTGTGTAGCTAATATTTATTTAGTGTGTTTTTGTGTTGTGTTAAGAATACATTATTTGATATCTTAATGTGGAAATTGATTCATAACAAGTTAATTATTCCAGAATAATAATTATTTTTCCCAAACTATACAGTTGTTAGCTATAAAAATAAAACATATTTTGTAGCTAAAACTGCCAGGTGGTAGAAATCCAGTAGCTTATTGATGTTTTATTCAGCTTCAAAACTTAGATTACGGATACGGATTGTGGATTCGCACTTTTTCGATTGTAATTATTTTTATACAAGTTAAATTATTGAATTCCAAAAAGCATTGATAGAGTTAGTCCATGTAGCTGTAATGGATGACGTCGTATCTTCAGCTGCCATCTCAATACAATCAGCATTAATCAGAATTTAGTTGAACTATAACTACTGTATAATTTACATTTTTTAATTATCTATTTTTTCACAATTTTGGGAAATATATATTCCTTCCAGAAGCTACGACTACTTTTCAGTAAACTTTGCATGTATATGGAATTATATGATACTTCAACTATTTTCACTTCGCCATTTATTTCAAAAGATGGATCTGCGACACTAAACAATTGGCCTTGTTATACACTATTCCCGGACAAAACAACACTCTGCTAATGATAGTCTACCTAAGAAAAGTGTTATTTTAGTCCTAGGACAAAACAACACCTGTTGTTTTTCCGCTCCTGCCAGCTTGTCAGCCTGTCTGTAAATATGACCAGCAGGCTCTGGTTACCTACCGGCAGACCGGTACATTACTGTATTACATCATTAGCCATTAGGTACGGTACTACATTGCTGTGCCTGACTGTAGCAGTGGGCCTACTACAACAGTACTACACTACACACATCCTGACAACTCGTATATATGCCTACCCATGACCCATGCTCATCTCAACACTCAGCATCTATCTGTCTTGCAGTCTAGTGCAGTTTGGTTCTCAACGAGTTTCAGTTTACTGGTTTATGCCTACATTGTAACGATTACTGGAAGTCGGGATAGTTTATCAGTTTGTCCGTCAAAATTTAGAAGACAGACAGACAGTCAAACGGTCAGACAGACATATTAGATACCACACAAACATTAAAACGTGACATCACGAAATGAAATCACCGACCCGGAAAACCCCCACCCATATTGATAATTTTAGTGACTTGGTATGAAGCCATATTAGTGTCACACATTACTGACCGATTTACAGACTACAGACAGTCAGGTTTGAGCGGGAAGGTTCAACCTTTGAATGCAAATTATCTCGGAAATACATTTTAAACGATATTTCC
>JAUCBJ010005159.1:0-30713 GCA_032718475.1 Nemertoderma westbladi
GCCTATCAAGTTATGAACTATTGAAGCGCGTTGGAGAATGTATTTCAACCAAATATGTACGCAAATTCCTCAGGAGCATTAATCCGAGTGACATCCAGTCTTACAACTTAATACACTTTATCCGTCAAGACCCTGCCTATGGAGACTTATTTGTCAACTCACACCCTGAGTTACAAGAAGTATATCGACGGCCTTACGAGTATCGAGCCCGCGAACGCGAGTTAGAAAGAACCATTAAACCAAGGAAGTTTCTAACGGCCTATGGTCCACCCACGGCCCTCGTTCAGACCACTCGTAAAGGACCCGTAAGAGCGGCTGTCTTGAAACGAGCTCTCAGAGCCGTTAGACCCCTCTCCCCGGACGTTGATGTCCATCAACCCGGTACTTCGACCGGCGGATATACCGATCGCAATCCCATACTTTCTGATGCAATCATATTGCACCCTTCACCCCGGAGTTGTGGCCCTCCTAGTAAAGTGGCTCGCCCCAAAGAGAAAAGGACTCTTGCTAGCTTCAAAAAACTGCGTAAACGCCGTCCGCGCAAGAAAGACTAACTGTTTAGAGTATTTTTGTATTTTAGAAACTGTGATTTTGTATATTTTATAGACTTAAATCCCATTTTCTGGGAGCGGTGTAAAAGCTTTTGTGGGATAACTGATACGTTTGCCTTTGTTGGCCAGTTCCCCCCCCGGCGCTGGAATACTCTAAAAAAGGTTTTCTAACTGTATATATATTCCCCTCGCCCGCAAGGTACCTTTACAGGTGTTTTAACGGACATAAAAATCATTCTGCTATATACGTGTTTTAGCGGACATGGTAAGACAAAAACTTGTAATGCACAAACCACCTTTCACAGCTTAGCCGTGATGATTCATATTACGACATCTAGCAGCTGGTTGTTGACATGGAAACAGCCATTGGCCGCGTGGTTCTTTGTTTGGCTTGGGCCAATCAGGGCGGTTTTTCCTGTCGACGTGTAGCTTTCCTGCCGATCATAAGAAGAGTGTTCTGTCTGACTGGGGAGAGAGAGAGAGTTGTTACTTTTGTTGTTATTGCTGTCTAAGCCAGAAACACCGGCATTTTGTAACCAATACTGCTGTACCGTAAACTGCTTGAATTATCGAAAGTATAAACTGTTACCTAACTAACTCATCAATCCTGACTTAAATCACTCACTAATTCATTAATCATATTGTTTGTACTGTTATTTTACCGTCAGTTATTAATTGTAAATATTTGTTGATGGAAATATCGCTATTGGGATAATACGGATAAATCACCCAATTCCCAATTTTCTTGATAACACTACAGGTTAGAGAGACCGGCTATAAATAACAATTGCGATTTATATTAATGTGGTGTGAATTGAATCCAATGTTATTTAGCAGACCCTACGCGAGTCAATTACTGCTCTCTTTATGTGTGATCAAATATACTGACTGTCGGCAGAATAGTGTGTATGATTGTGATTGGTAACAAAGTATTTCCTAAAGAATACGTTTTATACTTTAATCAGCAGCAGTATCGTTGCGTTTAGTATAAGTCTTAGTTCTGTTTAAATAGATAAAGCGCCACGTCCTAAAGGAACTGTTAATATTTCCCGAAAGCCAATAATACCTGTCAGAGATTAATTATTAACGATCTATCGAATAATACATTAGGTATACACTGCAACCTTACACTGTAATAATACAATTCAAGCATCCGAATTCAGTCTCCCGGGTGTAGATCCATCGGGTGAATGATCGCGCATGGGCTGACTTCGGCTAATGTTTTGCGTATTAGCATAAATTATTGTCGTATGCTAAAGTGGTTTTAATTAACGAAAAGACATATAAATTTTGGCAGGTTAAACTGCTAAAGGTCTTCAAAAGCGCGAACACTCCTCAAACTCAATCGACGCCTCTAAATACAACCGGATATCAGTAAGAGACAAAACTCGAGTTCTCTTACTGAACTCTTCCATCTCATCCCGCTGATACACTCGTTTCAAGGGTTTTCAAGAGTTACTTGTTTTATAGAGGATACAGGGATACAGGCTGGGTATATCGAAGGAAACGCACCGGATTTTAGCGTTAAACGTTGGGCATTCCTGTTGATCCATTGATCCTCAAAATGTAAAATACACACCTTGGAGTGATCAGATGGGGCCCATGGCGATGTCGCTGTGGCAGACGATGTCGTTGTACTGGCTCTATTCGACATAAACTGGATCCACCGGCACCGCACATCGGGTTGTTTCGGGAAACTAAACATTGAGGGAGTTCCAGTTCCTGGCGAAGCTTCTGACGAATATCCCGACCTACACCCAACTACGCAACACTTTCCAACCATTATATATTTAGTTAAATACAGCAATATAAACTTAGCCTACTGGTAGTTGGTAGTGTAATCGTAGGCCTAATAGAAGCCTAGCCAATAACAAAGAGGCAAAAACGGACGGACTGACGGTGGACGGAGTGTATATGTCGTCCAACTGATGCCAAACTGGTCTGTAGATATAGTAGGCTAGGCAGGTAGGTACGGCGGTACGGGCCCTGTTGAAAAGTTTTATTTCCTGCGCCTAACGCGGCGCCTGGTGCAAAAAATCTTGCGCTGCCTGGTGCAAAAAATCTTGCGCCGGATCAGTGCGAAGCCACGCCAGGTGGGGGTGGCCCGGTGCACAAAATCCTGCGCCGGCTCTGTGAAATGCTCAGCCAGGCTGCCAGGTGTAAAAAAAGTATTAATAATTAGGCCTACCGATAATACAGTAATAATACAATAGGCAGATAGGCCCTAATACAGTAATAAAAATATTTCGACGCCGGCCACCGGCTGCGTCGACAGGCCGAGTGCAGCAACTCTATTACAGTATTACGGTATTATTGCTGTATGGCCAATACCAGAATACAGCATATTATTGCAAATTATGCAATAATAACACTACACAGAAATAATACAGTAATACATAATAGACTACAGGACCGAGGCTATCAGATACCGGTAACTACTGAACTAACTGACTGACAGTGAGTGACAGTACAGTTGTAGCGTAGGCATAAAACATAATAAAGGACAGACAAGCGACAGCGTAGAGAACTCCTGATTTCTCTTTAATTAATTTCTTTATTTAACTAAGTTATTAGAAGCTTCTTGTAGGAAGTAATTAAGAAACAACCATTTTTTATAAAGAGAATCAAGTAGGCCCACTAAATTTAGTGGGCTGCTGCAGCATACCAGGTCGTATTATAGTAGGTCATGGGTAATGCCATCATTTATTTTATCAGCATCAGGCTGTGATTTTACAACACAAAAGTTCCTTGTGATTTGAGTTGAGTTTATACCATTAACTTTATTTGTATTAACAGATTTAGATTGGTTTCTACAGTGGTCCTGTGGTAGTCAGTCAATATTTGCATTTTCTTGCGTTTGTACAGCATTCACATAACTTTTGCGCTTCATTCTCCTACCACCCGTAGAAACTAGGTTCCAAGTATCTTCCCCTTTGGAGTTGGAGGTTTCCACTGATGAACAGTCTATTTTTGTCTGTTTGGCGAAATCATCTAGTCTCAACTCGTTTGATTCAATGCAAGATTCGAGAACGCCAGCATTATTCTGTATTTCTTCGATGTTATTCTCATTTTCATTAATACGAGTGCGGTGGTTTCGGATTGATAGATCGAGTTGTTCCTTATTTCTTTCAAATCTTCCTTCGAGTGTAGATCTTTGAGTATCAGAATCTGTTAACCTTTTATCGATTTAGGCGAATTTTAAATCAATCCGTTTTTCAATCATTTCCACTGAATTCGATACGGCTGTCATACGCTCACTTAGACATTTACCGCATCTGTAGTCGACCTCACCAAAGTCAGCACCAGGGAGGGTAATTATTAGTACAGATATTTTACAGTTTGAACCGGAGCAGTTTATTTCATATTCTTCCATACTGGTTGATCGTCGGTTGACAACCTTTTTTGTGTGAGGTTTTTCGGTTCATTTTCTGGTCCTAGCAATGTCGAGTTATTAGTTTGTTTGATTCTTGGATGCTTCTGTTGTTCTTTTCTTTAAAACACCAAAATCACAATAAAATAAGAATATAAAATCAAATTAAAGCAAAGCAAAATATTAATTAATCAATAGTAGCCAACACAAATTTAGGCCTACTGCTGTACTTTAAGTCGCCTCATAAATAGCCCTTCCTGTGTACTATCTGATAGTAGATATGATACTATCTACTTCTATCTATACTATCTATATTTTCAAAAATTTGATGCTGGCACAACAATTTTCACCCACCGGCGAAAAATACAAGTTTGAAAACTCTTAAGAAATTTTTACTGATTCCATTGAATTCAGAACCCTCACAATCCCGTATAACGCAAGAAACAAGGTGACACAATCAATTGATATATTTGATGGTTTTCAAAATTTGGTGCTAGCACCACATTTTGCACCCACTTCCGAAAAATACAAGTTTGAGATGTGTAGTTCGATAATTATATATTTCATTGAATTCAGAACAGTCATAAACCTCTAAAACGCAAGAAATAAATTGTCTCAAGCAATTTTATCTATTGAATGGATTTTCAAATTTCCATGCTAGCACCAAAATTTGTACACAGCATCGAAAAATACAAGTTTGATACGCTTGGTGCAACTCGTATATATTCCATCGAAACCAGAACCCCAAAAAAAACCCAATTGCGTAAAAAATAAGTTTCAAACAATCAATTTACAAAATTGACATATTTCAAAATTTGATGTTGGCACCAAAATTTGGCACCCGCCGAAAAAAACAAGTTTGAAATTTCTAAATTAATTTATATGAATTCCATCCAATTGCTAACACAAAAAAAAACCGCTATAAATCAAAAATAGAGATGATACAAATCATATTTAATGAAATGTAATTTTCAAAAAACGTCTCAAAAAAGTGCCAAAAGTAGGTTTAAAAAATGTTGCTATAACTCGAAAACTACGCAATATTTTTGAAAACGGTTTTCACTACTAGGAAGATAATAGATTTTTAGGAAAAGTCTTAAAATTTCAGATTCCCAACTGCGTTTGTTTCAGAATTATAACAATAAAACCACCGGGGGGGGGGGGGGTCATATTGACCCCCCCGGGTTTAATAGGGTTAAGGTTTAATAACATTGCCTTGCCACCCCCCGAAACAGTATTTGGTCCGCGGACCAAATACCAGTATATGGCCTGAAATTAAATATATCTATGAGCGATTGACGTACGATAAAGGTATAGGGCCGCCTACTTAATTTTTTTAAATAAATATTTAAATTTTTTAAATATTTGAAAAACTTCGGCTCCGGCTCCGGCTCCAGCCAAATTGTCCAGACTCCGGCTCCGGTCAAATCCCAACTCAGATCAAGCCCTATTGACCAAACCATAAGAGGCTCTCTTTGGTTCGCAAAGACAGATATCCCGATGATGCTGAAAATACCAGTAGAGGAGTCTCTTAGCAAGAAGAACATTAAAGCTGGTTTTAGGGAATCTTGAATTGTTCCATATGATCCGAATGCGATTGACAAAACTCAAGTGGCCAATTCGGGGATTATAAGCAGTTGAACAATAGATTTTACACCGAGGTCAGATTCTTCACAACCAGTGGAAGTAGAAGACATCACCATTCCTTTACCGGTAGTTCTACAGGCAATGAAACACTTGTTTCTTTGAGTGAATTAGGCAACTTGGATGTCACCAATTTAGTATCTTCTATAACCTCTACAGTCCCATGGCCATAGTAGTGTACAATACGCCAGAGCCAATTGCAGTGGTGTCCATAGTTAGACATCATCTCATACATACTATAGGAATCAGTTGATCTCTTGGTATCAGCTGATACTAAAATATAGGTAGCCCTCATTATATTTTTCATACAATATTATTCTTGTTTGAACGTGAAGCTGGAACGGAACGCAAACATCGAAAAGCTGCGGGTGAGTCTACGTTTTCGGTTATAGTTTCTATTCATTTGAACCAAATTACGTTTTGAAAATTTTCTTGCAAGCTGAGTAACTGTTTCTTAGAAAAAAAAAAAAATATGTCGATTTCTGGATCACATTTATGGCGTTGTCGACAGATGTGGACACATTACCTCAAAAATTTACACCATATTTTTTGTTTTTTTATTACTTTTGGTTGTTTATTACAAACATTTGGATTGTAAATATATAATAAAGGCAAAATGCCAGAGGAGAATATACCACAACCGTCCCCATCTTTTCGACTTTCAGAGCTTCATCTTCCAGAAATAAATGTAATAAATAATACATGTAATAATAAAGAATGCAATGTAGTAATTATTTTCTGCTATTTTCTATTTGTTTGCATTAGAATAGGAAGCTTTTGAAATTGAAACCAACCAACTGATGGGCAGACAGACAGACAGACTGTCACACGGCAAAGATTAATTATAACCAACATCAGCTTCAGATTCCTTTTGGTGTATAGTGTGTAGTACTACAACTACGGTTTATATCGTTGTCCTCCAAATTTAGCTCAGGGAGACACTGGTAAATTTAACAGATTAACGTACAAACTAACTGACCAAATGCCTAATAAACAAATGCAATGTATATGGTATGCATTATTTATCAATTACAATTTGCCAATATTTATTAACACTGATATCCATAGGAATTAAATTTAAAATGCACACGAGGTGGACATTGGGGAAGTTGAACTTTTGGGAGTATGCAGCACATTCCCCACTGCCACACATCCACTTCCCATTCCATGGGTGTAGCACTATCTGATGAATATCAATCAGAATATGTTTTTGTGACACTAGAGGGCGCATTAGGAAGTTAGATGCATGTATTGTACACTGTGGGGACGTCGGGACTCTAGAGGTTAAACAACACCATCCTTAAAACCAGTAGCGTTGGAAAACTAATGCATGATGTATATAATAATCACTTGCCAGGCAACCTTTCCAAGCCTTTTCGCTTATCAAATCTAGTCCATTCTCATTGCACAAGAGATGCAGCAAATCTAGATTTTTTTTGTTCCTCTTTTCTGTACAGTCAGGACCCAAATGTCAGTGTGATATAAGGGTCCTCAAATATGGAATGCAATTAGCCCTGAACTAAAAAATATTTCTTCTTTTGCACAGTTCTCTGTCTTGTACAAAAAAATGTCTTTCATATAATGATGATTAACAAAATAATATTTCTATTAAAACTGTTGCTAATTAAACAAGAAGTATACAAGAAACTAACTGACTAACTGAACAAGAAGTATATTTCGGAGACTATCTAACAAACACTTAATATTTTTACTTACACGCTTATAACTAATCATTTAAGTATTCCAACTAACACGCTCGTAACCAAAAATTATTAGTGTACTACATCCGTAGAACAAACAATCACTCAGTACCGGTGTCCAGTGTACTGCAGCCACGCAGTAACCATCAAGCATTTACAATGCTTTTATACTGCATACACATTCATTTCATCTTAATAACTTCATCATTATCATCCTAACCCGTTTGCGTTTATTTAGACATGCTTGTGATAGGAGCCACATTTAAAATCTATGTCATATGTTATTTGCCCCTTCCCTTGATAAAGAAGGCAGCGAGTGGTGGAGATAATTCCTGTTTGCTACTGATCGTATAAACAATAGCCTAAATAAACACTCAAAAGGTAGATTCAATTCCTCAATGATTTGCTGTGAGAGTAATGGATGTTATTACATATACTGAAGATGTATTGTGTTTGGAATTTGCCTAATGAAAACTGCAAAGTACTGTATACTTGTACCATCCTGGACTGCATTAAAAGTTACTCAACAAAATATATCCTAGCTGAATAAACATTGAAACAAAAACATGGAAACAGCGATAAGACGACTGAAAAAGTATTGGAATGTGATGGGAATGAGAAACGACATCTACACTAAACCATTTCCATGCAAAGCAACCGATAGTACTAGTGCAGAGTGTAGGTTACTCAAATTTATATAGCCTAATTATATTCAATCTTTTATTCTCATTAACTCTGTGTAAAATAAGATAAGGTATAAAGGAAACGTGAACTTTTACAAGTTACCTATATTCCATTCTCATAGGAAAAACTGGCCACAAGCTGACAAGTTGCCACCCCAATTAGAATAATGGTTTCAGGTGTGGCTTCTCTGTTTCCCTCTTTCAGCGTGCAATAGTGTAATAGTAGTTGTAATGGCCTCTTGCTTGTGACGTTCCAGGTCATTAGTTCTTTTGGTCGTTCCCTCATTAGGTCCTATGACATTAATTCCTTAAGGTAAGGTAAACGAGCAGGTTATAATGCCACGTCATTTGCTAACCAAGACAATAAACAAGAGTCAATAGCACAGGTTACAGTATAATTTTTGTTGGTTAATCAGCTGTACATAGAAATAAAATTACTGTATTATGCATGCAGGACCTATAACGACGCAGTATCTGATGATGATTAAATAATTATATCAGGATCTAATCGTGATCTGTACTGTATGGGATTGGCAGGAAAAGGAAGTGCTTTTTACAATAATTAATAGGTACTCATTATATTTAATGACCATGACTTTACTAACTAATAAAGTTAAGGTAGCAATATGCCCTCGCACCCAAACAAAGGCAATAGCACATTAAATTATTAAATTCATTGCTACACAGTAAACGTATCAAGCCCATAGTTATTGCGAACAAAGACTGACTTTTAGTTTTCAACCTGTGTATTGCCACTGCCCCACACAAGCCCAAACTTGGGGCATTAGCTGGTCTATCTGTAACACTTTTGCTATTATACTGTTTATTAACAATATTATGTGGAAGTTAAAGACGAAACCAGGATCCAAACTATTAGAACCACTTTGTCCTGTAAACCTGCTTGTCTACAACAAACTTCGCTTTATCTAAATCCAAAAACTATGAATATTAATAAGTTTATGATAATTGATATAATTCAACATAGATTATACATACTGCACAAATGATTGTTGCTGTATGCCTAAAGAAAATGAATGGAAACCGTAGACCTAGTTCGTCAGACAGCCAACCTAAAAACCGCTTTTGCCCATGAAAATTATAATGATTAATGGAACCACCACCCATTCACCTAAAATACCAATAATAATAATTATAACTTCTAAAAGATATTCAGTCAAGAATTTAGTCAGTCAAACAATCAATCGCAAAATCAATCAGCAAAAAAAAAATGAAATAAAAGTAAAAAGTCAATTTTTGAGAGAACTCTCCTATATCTTTTTACCAATTAGTATTCCTCTAAAGAAACAGAGTGAGGATGGCTACAGCCACAATCAAAACTAATTGGACACCTAGTTTGCTGCCATTGTTCCATTTCTTAGTGATGGAAGCATTGCCCAAACCTGCAAAGCAATATGAAAGTACAAAGCGAGTGGCATTTGGCTTAAAACAAAATTCAGTGTAGATCTGCCTTAGGTCTATTTATTTTCAGTGGGGCCTTTAATATTTCAAATAAAAGAAAGAACATACTTTAAAATATATTTATGAAATATATGTACAGTATCAGCAGGGTCACCACCTTCCAAAGGGTTGAATTTCATTTTTCTTGAAATGTCAGGGAATTCTTGTAAAAAATTCCTTCGAATACGTAAGGGAAAGGCATGGGCAGCCTTGAATATAGGCTTTCCAGGATTTGGAAGTCACCGAGAATTAATCGGAAACTTAAGGCCCGGTTATTTAGAGCAGCAGTAGTTCCAGTACTCCTCTATGGGAGTCCACGCTGGGCTCTAACTGCTGAGGACACCAAATCTCTGGACGGCACATTCACAAGAATGCTACGCCGGGTTCATTGTGTCAAGTTCAATGCACACATCTCCAACCAGACACTATATAACATTGGAGGTGTCTCATTGGTTCCCCCAAGCTTGACACTAGAACAAAATCGCCTCCGCTTTGCAGGACATTGCTTTCGCCGTGAGGACCAGCCAGTACATAATCTTGTACTTTGGCAGCCTCATGGAGTGAATAAGCATGGTGGACAGCCCATGACTTTCTTGAGACGCATCTTAAAGGACACTGGCCTTGAAGATGCGGATGATCTAGCAAATGTCATGGGTGATAGGAAGTTGTGGCGGTGCAATTTTGTCGATAAGCCGGCACAGCATTCTTAAAAATGCAGCTGCAATGCAGCATGCCGATCCTAGTAGTTGTAAAAAATGGACAAATTATGGAAAAGTAAGGGATTGTGGTTTATACAGGACACATGTCATAAGCGAAAAAGTGTAAAAAAAACGCTGCTCGCTTCGCTCTCCATTACATTCCCTCATATCACTAAATATAAAATACAAAGTCTGAATTTTTCAAAAAGAAGAAATATAGATAGATATAAACGTTGTACTTTCCTATGAGTGACTGAAAAAGGCCTAAATATGATAGCCCACTCCAAAGCAAATAAATCTGCTACAGCCCTGGTAGCTCAGTGGTCTTAGGACACACACTCGGCTGATGATCACCGGAAGTTTGAAATCTAGGTACCGAGTTTGAGCCCCAGTTGATATATTTTTTGCTACCCAAAAGCTTTCAGCTTTCGGAGTTTAGTTAGATTTTAGTCGAAAGTCAACTTTAAAAAAAAAACCGTTAACTAACTAAATTCGGAGTGACAAGTTAAATAAAACCACTTTAACTAAATACCATCAAATGACAACTTATTACTAGTTGAACTTTCAACCAGTTGAACAGCACTGGCAAATGTATTTAATATCTAAATATATCCAATCATATACATGTTTATTGTTTAAATTATTATATTTTTGCACATTTCAAAATAATATTTCAACATTTAAGTATGGCACCAGAACCTACCCGTATTTTCATAATCTATTGAGAATCCAGTTTTTGTTCCAATCCAATCAGAATTAAAGACAAGGTATAAATCCCTGGTAGAGGATATAATTTGAGTTGGTAGTGTATTACCAGATAAGTTCCCTATCAATGGGGCAAATTCATCAGCACCATCGTATACCTAATAAGAGAAAAAATCTGTTCACAAACATAAAACATAATATTTCATCTTGTGCAAAAGTAGATTTTATTTTTTTTACATTTGTTTATATTACAAACAAATATAAACCTTGTAGAAAAACAAATTTAAAACTGTGTACAAAACATGTACCACATCCAATCTGTTTTCCATGTTACCACAGGAATGTCACATCACCACTGGACTAATGTTCATCAATGTTAATTTGGAATCAATAAATACGATGGACTGATAACTGTTGTTTAGTCTGTTGGATGAATACTTGATTTCAACTTGTACATAAGATTTTATAAGATAAGATATCTGATGATAGTAAGTTTCATGATGAATCTGAAAGCAAATCAAAGTTTTAATATGAACATAAATTATAAATATCAATAATATTAATTATATATCATGTTGCGAGTTATTTGATTTGTGATAGTTCTCCACGCAGCTGCGACTTTGGGGTGGGATTGTCACCAACCGTCCTTCCCCCCAGACGCAGTATCCCAAGCGCCTACCAATGTTTATAGCGGATCGGTTGCTTATACGATGATGTTCGTCGGAGATCAGGTGTGGAAGATGCGAAGCGATACTGGTGGTGTTTCTCAAGGTAACCCAATATAAATACTGGGGGAAGAAAACGATTACATGATGCCATCTACCCAGGGAGGGAGGCTTGAGCTTCTACGGAGCCACATTGCGGCGTTTCCTCGCCACAGACACACTGACAGGCACTGGAATAGATGCCTGACGGCTTCTTTGGCAGGGATACTGCGATGGAGACTGCAGACGCCCAATCTCGGAGATGATTGAGGTGGAGTGGGAGTCCCAGCCCCCAAGAGCCTCAAGAACCAAGGGGGTGAAGATCGGCACTCATCGAGGTGGGCGGCTAGCTTACATTCACGTGCAACAGTAAGGGCATAGCCTGGGGTGGACGCAGCGCAGTTAATGGTTCTAGATTGAAGCGGTGAGATCACCGTTACGTCCAGGGCCATGGGCTGTCCCCGTCTCCAGTTGGGGAGGAAGATATCTGCCGGTCTGCTACGGGAGCCAGGAATCAACCCAGGGACTTCTTTCCGGGGCGCCAGAGCAGCAGATTGTGCAGCTTGGAAAATGGCATCCTGGAGGGAGTCGTGGCGAGCGATCCTGTCTGAGTCCCCACCACAGCCAACGTGATGGTCCCCAAATGGGTCAGCAGGGAGGGAGCAAGAGGCACAGGGAGCCGAGCTAGAGGATAGTCGGACGCCTAACCAGTAACACAAGGAGAGTCTGTGCTCAGCGTCCAGGAAATGTAAACCAAGGGACTCAGAAGGAATGGCATGTAACCAGTCACCAGCATGGCCAAGAGAAGTGGATTGTACAAGGGCTCGTGATCTGTTGTCGGGTGCCTTTCGTAGGAGGAGATGTCAACTGAGTGGGATAGATTGCGTTGGGTGATGGGTGTTGGAAGGTCTTCCAAGGAGGTCCAATCTGGTTTATCGGCGTTCTCGGATAAGGAGGCTAGTGCAGAGGGGAGGTGGCGGTTACCTGGGGAGTGGCCTAGGATTCTAGTGACCAGGGTTTCTGACTGGGAGACAGAAGCAATGTATGCGGCCGGGGAATGGTTTATGGCTTTTCTAAGGCCCAGACCACCCATCGAGACAGGAAGGCAAGCTTTGTTGTACGACTAATCACTTAGGGAGCCCCCAACCAGATCAGAGATGGTATCCCGCATGACAAGATCGAACTGTAGTGAGGATTCCGGAATCATGGAGGGGGGGCAGCAGCGGAAGGCAAAGACTACTTTGGGTAAAGAAAGGCATGATCGAAGGAGGGTAGATTCCATCTGGGAATCCTGAAGGTCAGGAAGGCGTTCAGTGATGGAGCGGACTTTGGCTACTCTTAGCATAATGGTCTCCTCGCAGTGTTGAGAGGAACCAATCGGGGAGCCAAGTAGGGTTAGACCGTTGGAGAGGATGGGAATGGAGGGTGGTAGTGGATTCGATTGAACTGAGGAGCCAGCGGGGATGAAGACTTGCGATTTGGCATGGTTGAGTTTAAGGTGTCTCAAGGGGCCTTCCTGTTCTAATATGGCTAAGGCTTTTGACAAGTCGTCTGGGGAACCAACCAGTGAACCATCGTCCAAATACCATGCATTAATTATAAGAGAATATACGTTGGCCCGAATAGTCTTGGCCACTGGGTGTAAAGTTATGGTGAAACGGAGGGGGCCCAAAGGATCACCTTGTTGGACGCCGGAGCAGCTGAAGATTTGTTGGTCACCAAGCCAGAGTACAGCCTGGATACCGTAACATGCCTCTACCCATGCGGAAAGAGAGGGCAAGTGTTCCCTGACTTCAGCAAACATTTGTGAGCGGTCGATGGAATTAAAAGCGTTGCTGAAGTCGACAAGAAGAACCCACTTGCTGTCTGCTGGGATGGAGTGGTCTTTGAGGGTAGAGGAGACGGCTCGGACTATGGCCTCGCAGCCAATGGGGGTACCGACACCAACCTGGAGGGGGGTGAGGATGTTGGAAGCGTTCTGGTTAACAGTGGCTGCATGACATTTGGAGGTTAGCCTCCTCAAGGTTTCCCCCACGGCAATGGGATGGAGACCACCACCTTTCATCTTTGCAGGGAATAGGGAGGCGCCACAGAGGTATGGGAGGACTGAGGACGGGACCTGACCTGAGGACATGCGGTTTGTAATGGCACAAATAGCAGCAAGGGCCTGGTTGGCCTTGGCTGGCGATGGGGATGATATCGCTTCTTTCAGATGGTTGGGGCGGAGCTTTGAAGGGCCAGGGGCTGAGCCAGGGGGAAAAGGTGATTGCCTTGTTTTAACCTCAAAGTATGACGATAGCCATCAAAGCTTAGGTGCGTTCGACCTTGCGTAATTGTTACAATCTCAGGTTCAGCCAATAGCATCCATTAATGTTTAAAGTACTGAATTTTTACACTATAAAGAGCAAGAAAAAGTTCCCATTGTGAATACTAAATAAATTATTATAGTTTAAATAGCGAATCTTTACTATAGCGTCCAAAGCGCTGGTATAATGTTGAAATGAACCCCAATAACCGCGATATCTTCATTGTTTGGAAAATGAAGACGAAGTTTGTATAATGTGGGCTTGTGATGTCTGCGAAACCCTTAACATTGGGGTGGATTTCATTACTGGGACATTCATATCTTATGTGGAATTTAATGACGTGTTTGGAGGGTAGGGGTTGAGCAACATATTGGGCAAGTGACTTTGGGAAAATGACCCAATTTTAGTTTTAGATAAATTTTTAGTGGGCAAATGACTCGTCTGAGTCATTTTCTGAGTCTGAAAGACTTGTCGATTTTACCTCCAAATCTGCTGCAGATGTCCTTTAGTGCAGATTTTCTGCCACTTGTACTTGAATCTATTCTTCGAATTAACTAACCTGACTCTTAACCCGACCTAATACAATACTCACATTCTACTCTAAGTTTCTTGCTGAGTCATACAGAAAAAACCCAAACACAGTAGTAGTGGAAGGCTACCAATAAATACAAATATCTTAGTATAGTTTAAATTTCTCAGTTAGTAGTTCATCCGAAATAGCTGACCAATTTAATGACTTTTTTCTAAGATTGGTTCGTACCTTGCATCGCAATTACCTACTTCAACTCGTTGCCCTACCCGTCATATTCATAAAACTAGGCCTAATACCTTTATTTTTACAGAAACAAGTAATGTTGAACTGCACTACCATATTCTTAAACTTAACGACGGTGTATCATCCAATGCACCACAACTGGATGATATGACCGAGCAGGCTAATTTACTGTACGACTGGCTTTGCGACAGTTCTCTTACGACTGATCTCACCTATATCATCTGACTATAGAGTATAATCCTTTAATTCAACACCCATTGCCTATCTATCTATTAATTGTATGATCTACCTTACATTGCCTCAACACCACTCTGATGCCACTACAGTGTTGCCACAGTTCACCCAACCGGTTTTTAAGATATTCCCGCTTTTTTCACTTTTTGCCCTGCCAAATATTCCTCTTTATATGAGAGTGGGCCAAGGCAACACTAGCTCTGCTATAGCGGCGGCTCACCCACACTCCAAAGTACCCAGCAGATTCTGTGGTATTGTTTAGTTTGTTGTTTTTATATAAATTTTGAGGAAATAAATAAATTCAATTCAATTCAATTAAACAGTAGGCTTCGCTACCGCTAAATCAGTCACATTCTTGAGAAATCCAAGATTTCGGTGTGGATACATATTGGTTATATAGGCCTACTGTCACAGAAGATAGTTTTTCCAACCAAAAACAATAAATGTTTCTTTAGCAATACAGGGAAAGGCGCAGGTTACAAAGACAGGCTTTTCCAACCAAAACAATAAACGTTTTCTTCAGGAATACAGGGAAAGGAGCAGGTTACAAAGGTGGGCTTTTCTAACCAAAACAATAAACATTTTCTTTAGCAATACAGGGAATGGAGCAGGTTACAAAGGCGGGCTTTTCTAACCAAAACAATAAACATTTTCTTTAGCAATACAGGGAAAGGAGCACATTACAAAGGCGGGCTTTTCTAACCAAAACAATAAACGGTTTATTTAGCAATACAGGGAAAGGAGCAGGTTTCAGAAGCGGGCTTTTCTAACCAAAACAATAAACGTTTTCTTTAGCAATACAGGGAAAAGATTAGGATACAGAGACGGACTTTTCTAACCAAAACAATAAGTTGGCTGAGCGCCGGGCCTGCAAAGGTTATATAAAATAGACTACAGTACTAAAATTCTGAAATAATTTATAAATTCATTTTTTAATAAATATAAATAATAGTGATAGTAAATTTCACAGTCTACGTAGGCCTACGTATTGCAGTTCCGCAATATTATTATTTCTAGGGTTTAGGCATTACATACCACACTCTTTCCTTATAGGGCCTACTGATACTGGTAATGATGGCCTAAGAATAGCACTCTTTCCTTATACTGATACTGGTAATGATGGCCTAAGAATACCACTCTTTCCTTATACTGATACTGGTAATGATGGCCTAAGAATACCACTCTTTCCTTATACTGATACTGGTAATGATGGCCTAAGAATACCACTCTTTCCTTATAGTGATACTGGTAATGATGGCCTAAGAATACCACTCTTTCCTTATACTGATACTGGTAATGATGGCCTAAGAATACCACTCTTTCCTTATACTGATACTGGTAATGATGGCCTAAGAATACCACTCTTTCCTTATACTGATACTGGTAATGATGGCCTAAGAATACCACTCTTTCCTTATAGTGATACTGGTAATGATGGCCTAAGAATACCACTCTTTCCTTATACTGATACTGGTAATGATGGCCTAAGAATACCACTCTTTCCTTATACTGATACTGGTAATGATGGCCTAAGAATACCACTCTTTCCTTATACTGATACTGGTAATGATGGCCTAAGAATACCACTCTTTCCTTATACTGATACTGGTAATGATGGCCTAAGAATACCACTCTTTCCTTATACTGATACTGGTAATGATGGCCTAAGAATACCACTCTTTCCTTATACTGATACTGGTAATGATGGCCTAAGAATACCACTCTTTCCTTATACTGATACTGGTAATGATGGCCTAAGAATACCACTCTTTCCTTATACTGATACTGGTAATGATGGCCTAAGAATACCACTCTTTCCTTGTACTGATACAGGTAATGATGGCCTAAGAATACCACTCTTTCCTTATACTGATACTGGTAATGATGGCCTAAGAATACCACTCTTTCCTTATACTGTGTAAAGGCTTTTGCGGAATTGGCCGGTTATTTTCCCCGTAAAGTACTCTGTAGTTGGTTTAACAGGCATAAAAGGCCGTGTCCTTACTGTACTGGCGTTTTAGAGGACATAAAAGCCATTTCTTCTGTATGTGTACTTTAGCGGACATAATTAGCAATTCTATGACGCAATACGCCGGATCCTCTTGAAACAGTGTAGCTACCATGACGACGGCTATCAGCTGATGCTGTACACGTGGAGCTTTTTCTTTGTTCTCTGTTCCTTCTTTGTTCGGTCGACCAATCAGAGCGTTTTTTGCCTCTGCGTTACAGATTGTATATAGAAACTCGTGGAGTTGAGTCAGTATGTGATTTTGTCCACAGCCTACAACACCGACTTTGGAACCTCCGTGTTTCAGTCTTTAGCCCAACATTAGTAGGCTTAATTATAGAACGTATATCTGTTATCATATCTCATACCAAACCTCACGTACCTAACCATATCTCATACCAATTCACATCTTACCAACTGACCAATTCACACTGCATTCATAACCATTCATACCTTAAACTTTGTACTGCTATTTACTGTCGGTTATTCATTATTTGTTGATGGAATATTATATTTGGAATACTGATAAATAATCAGACACCCCAATCTTCTTGATATACTAAAGGTTAGAGAGACCGGTTACATATAACGATTGCGACTTACATTAAGTGGTTTGAAGTGAATCTAATGCTATTTTATAGGCCCTACATGTATTGTCTGTTGTTCTCTTTATATGTGACTAAAATTAGTGAAGGTCGGCAGATCAGTGTGCAGCATTGTGCAGTATTGTGTATGATTGTGACTGATAACAAAGCATCTCCTAAAGAATGCGCCATATACGTGAATCTATAGCCATCCCGTTGTGTCTAGTTTAAGTCATAACTCTGTTTACATATTTAGAGCGCCACGTCCTAAAGGAACTGTTAATATTTCCCGAAAGTGAATAATATTTGTCAGAGATTATATATATTACGATCAGTCGAATAATACAGTAGGCCTACCCCGCAATACGGTTAGGCTTCCGAATCCAGTCTCCCGGGTATATCCAGCGGGTGAATGATCGCGCATAGACTGGCTTTGGCTAATGTAGTGTATCAAATACTTGTCATAGGCTAAAGACGATCTATTATCTAGAAGACATCCCAATTTGGCAGGTTAAACTGCTAAAGGTCTGAAAGCGCGAACATACTGATAATGGTAATGATGGCCTAAGAATACCACTCTTTCCTTATACTGATACTGGTAATGATGGCCTAAGAATACCACTCTTTCCTTATACTGATACTGGTAATGATGGCCTAAGAATACCACTCTTTCCATATACTGATACTGGTAATGATGGCCTTAGAGAACAGCAGCAGTAGTACCGGAGAACTTAAATCGGTAAAATAAAACTAAAAAAACGGACCAAAAGTCGAAATAAATGGAGATAAAAAGTGATTTAATAGGAAATAAAATTTATTCTGTAAAAAAATCCCCTACGCCCCTATAAACCTAACAAAATATGGCCTTTCCAATACACCCATCCACCCACGCCCCAATTGTAGGCCAATGCCATAAGGGTTGTGGAGACAAATTCTCAACATGGAGCCACAGGTGGAACCCTTTCAGGTCAAATGGAAATAAGTGACCCTGATCCGGGGCTGTTTATTAGATAATGAAAGAATCAAAGTCATTAACGATCATCAAGGCTGCCGTCGCTATACACTAAGGGGTGTGGGAGAGGGGCCTTGAACGAGTTGTGGGAGGAGTGAGGCGGCGTCTGCAGTTCGTGCTCCTCCAGCAGAGTTTAAGTGCCTTCGTGGCGGCCGGCGATCAAGGCACTCCCTGGAATTCGTCGATGGAGAGCTAGCATGCGTGGATAGGACATTGCAACGTTGTACTGCAATTAGAAATTACCTTACAAACTTTAACTATTGTGCTTAAAAATTTTGTTTGATTCATTTGTATTGTGCTATAATTCATGCTATACATATTCATTGATTTTATGCTGTCAGATTATTGAATACCGTCAAGTTGAACAAATCTGGCATTACAAATTGCATTATACACACCTATTTGATTCTTTTGGGTTCTTTTGGGTGTTTTTGTGCGCTTTTGGGTTATTTTGGGTTTTTTCAGTATGACATTTTTGCAGTAATTATTTAAATTTACTCAAAGGTGAACAAAAACCAAATTGACGAAATTTAAAATGCAAAAATCTATGCCAACTCTATATCTGTTGTACAATAATTTTAGAAAGCATTTATTAAACCCGGGTAATGGTAGTAATTATTTTCTAACTAGAGTTGTTTTGGTCAAATAGTGTTATATCCTGGAAATAATATCTTTTGAATCAATACCCCAACTATTCCTACCGTGTGGGGCGAACCACGTAAGTCCAGGTTAGCCTTAGCGTATGGGTATAATTAGTGGACCCGTCCGTCGTCGTTGTTGTTGTCGTTGTCATGGGAAATGTTTGAACGCTAATAAGTCAGTCAATCATGGATGAAATGGAACAAAACTTGTATACATGTAATCTATCAAAAGTTTAGAAATTCCACAGAGAAACAGACTTATTTAGTTCATCTGTCTGCCGCCAAGGGGCGAATTGACAGAAACGTATCTGTAAGTATCTGTAACTATATAACCAACCATCAGATTCATCTGAAATTTGGTAGGAGTGACCTACGGGCATTGCTGAATATAGCTGAAATTCTTCTCACAGACAATTCTTTTACAGTTCATCTGTCAGCCGCTAGGGGCGAATGACTAGGTCCACTAATTGTACCTCTACGCAAAGGCTCATCTGGACTTACGTTCTGCGCGAAGTCCCCACCTACATGTTATACCCTGGAAGTAATATCTTCTGAATGTACATGGTTTCTGTTATCCCTACCTGTTACCATTACTTACATTCAGAACATCAAAATTTTCTTCTAAATCGAACGCTTTGAATGTTAATAGAACGCGCGGCTCTCCATAGATCTTGTAGAGTTGATGAGCATTGTTGTCATATTTGGATGGGTAATTAGGTGAGGTTAATTTACCAACACTTCCAATGGGAACAGTGTAGTGAGATACGGTTAAATTACCAACACTTTCAGTGGTGGCAGGGTAGTTAGATGAGGTTGAAGTATGATCACTTTCGGTGGCCGAAGGGTAGTTAGATGAGGTTGAAGTATGATCACTTTCAGTGGTCGTTGGGTAGTTAGATGAGGTTGAAGTATGATCACTTTCAGTGGTCGTTGGATAGTTAGATGAGGTTGATGTGTGATCACTTTCAGTGGTCGTTGGATAGTTAGATGAGGTTGAAGTATGCTCACTTTCAGTGGTCGTTGGGTAATTAGATGAGGTTGATGTGTTATCACTTTCAGTGGTCGCAGGGTAGTTAGATGAGGTTGAAGTATGATCACTTTCAGTGGACGTTGGGTAGTTAGATGAGGTTGATGTGTTATCACTTTCAGTGGTCGTTGGATAGTTAGATGAGGTTGAAGTATGCTCACTTTCAGTGGTCGTTGGGTAATTAGATGAGGTTGATGTGTTATCACTTTCAGTGGTCGTTGGATAGTTAGATGAGGTTGAAGTATGATCACTTTTAATGGTCGAAGGGTAGTTAGATGAGGTTGAATTATGCTCACTTTCAGTGGTCGTTGGGTAGTTAGATGAGGTTGATGTGTTATCACTTTCAGTGGTCGTTGGGTAGTTAGATGAGGTTGAAGTATGATCACTTTCAGTGGTCGAAGGGTAGTTAGATGAGGTTGAAGTATGATCACTTTCAGTGGTCGCCGGGTAGTTAGATGATGTTGAAGTATGAGCACTTTCAGTGGTCGTTGGGTAGTTAGATGAGGTTGAAGTATGATCACTTTCAGTGGTCGAAGGGTAGTTAGATGATGTTGAAGTATGATCACTTTCAGTGGTCGTTGGGTAGTTAGATGAGGTTGATGTGTTATCACTTTCAGTGGTCGTTGGGTAGTTAGATGAGGTTGAAGTATGATCACTTTCAGTGGTCGAAGGGTAGTTAGATGAGGTTGAAGTATGGTCACTTTTAGTGGTCGAAGGGTAGCTCGATGAGGTTGAAGTACCAACACTTTCTGTGGTCACAATGTAGAAGTTGTCTAGATAAAATGAATTTCTAAGTGAGATAATTACAGTTAGATTACTGCAAGAGGTAATATGCATAATATTCAGATATTATTTAATTCAGTACAAAAGTAGCTAATATCTAAATAAATCCAATTCATATGGTGTTGCACAGCAGTCGCTTATATTTTTATTATAAAAGCATTTATTTTTTATTTTTTTAAATACTATTGCATCATTCAACCAGAACCTACCTGTATTTTCGTAGTCTATTGAGAATCCAGTGTTTGTAACACTCCAATCAGAATCAAATACAAGGTATAAGTTCCTGGTAGATGATATAATTTGAGTTGGTAGTGTATTTCCAGATAAGTTCCTTATCAATGGGGCAAATTCATCAACACCATTGTATACCTAATAAGAGAAAAATGAGTTCACACAACATGAAACATATTATATTTAACAGCACAACACATCATCATATACTTGGTGCAATGCTAACCAAAACAATAAACCACCTTGTTAAAAATTGATGATAATGAACAGGTTACAGGAGAGGCAGGCATTTGTAACCAGAACGGTAAACTATCTCGCTACCAATTGCCAATTGATGGAAAGGAGAAGGTTTCCCAAAGTCTTTTCTAACCAAAACAAGTGATGGAAAGGAACAGGTTATCGAGGTAATTTTCTGTTAGTGGATTCAATCCGCTATGCGCTCCGATCACAAATGATACCAATACCCAATTTACCAATATTGGGCAGAAGAAACATCAGTCCTGTACGTGAGCTAACCAGCTCACTTACAGCAAACCCCAAGGGCCAATAGAGCCCAGTAAACCTACAAGTGGCATGATTCACAGGAGGACTTCACAGGGGCATGTGTATCAACACTGAGGCGTCATTGGTTCATTTTACCTTGTAGGTAGTTTACCTACCTTTAACCAGTAGGAGGTTCCACCTTGGTGTAGTGGTTGCATTGAATTCACATCTCCCAAAGGTCGTGGGTTCGATCCTCACATGGGCCCGGGCAGTTTTCGTTTCGGCACGAATGCTTTAAAGGGACCAGCCAGGGCGCATCTCTGCCTTGAATCCTTGAGTGGTAGCTAAATGAGTACTAGAGTTTCCTCTGGGGAGTAAAGTTCTGGGGGGACCGCACTGGAAATAAGTCGTCGGACATTGTGCGTAATCCCTGGCCTAGCAGCCGAAGAAAATTTACTTTTTACTTTACTTTGGTTATAGACTATACAGTACCCTGCGAGGACAGCTCCGTTGGCTAATTTGCAGTAATATGCATCGTTTTCTACCACTGGCACAGTCACAGTATTATGGTTACTGGTGCATGCAGTCAGTATCAGTTATTAAGAACTAGCTAAACCCAATAAACTGTTAAATTGATATTCACGGTGGCTTCAGACAAATAACCACGCAAAAGAACCACCACGCTAGCTAGCGCGTAAGGAAACTTATCAAACGAAACGAACAGATCAGCAGTAGGGAGTCTGAGCCAACTGGAACCCATCACTTTTCTAACAAAAACAATAATGATCTCATTACAAATTGAGGTAATTATCGGCCTAATATTGCTAATGGGCATTGGAAAGAAACAAACAATCGCTTTCTATTGGAGTTGTGACTCTGTAATAGCCACTTCTTATTTTGGGCAATGCATGGGGCATGATCGGTTCACTTTTATTCTTCAGTTTTTAAGATTCTTAAACACTGACATTGGGACAAAAGCTGATAAACCATCTCCACTCACGGATATTTTGGAAGAGTTTCGCAGAATTATTTCTATTTATATACCTGATATTGAATTATCCATTGATGAGTCACTATGAGTCACTATGATGAGGTTTTTTTATAATTAGATTGCAGTCATCCTACATATATATTTTAATAATTTTTAGAAATAGTATATTTTTAGAAATAGTATATTTTTAGAAATAGTATATTTTTAGAAATAGTATATTTTTAGAAATAGTATATTTTTAGAAATAGTATATTTTTAGAAATAGTATATTTTTAGAAATAGTATATTAGTAGAAATAGTATATTTTTAGAAATAGTATATTTTTAGAAATAGTATATTTTTAGAAATAGTATATTTTTAGAAATAGTATATTTTTAGAAATAGTATATTTTTAGAAATAGTATATTTTTAGAAATAGTATATTTTTAGAAATAGTATATTTTTAGAAATAGTATATTTTTAGAAATAGTATATTTTTAGAAATAGTATATTTTTAGAAATAGTATATTTTTAGAAATAGTATATTTTTAGAAATAGTATATTTTTAGAAATAGTATATTTTTAGAAATAGTATATTTTTAGAACTAGTATATTTTTAGAAATAGTATATTTTTAGAAATAGTATATTTTTAGAAATAGTATATTTTTAGAAATAGTATATTTTTAGAAATAGTATATTTTTAGAACTAGTATATTTTTAGAACTAGTATATTTTTAGAAATAGTATATTATTAGAAATAGTATATTTTTAGAAATAGTATATTTTTAGAAATAGTATATTTTTAGAACTAGTATATTTTTAGAAATAGTATATTTTTAGAAATAGTATATTTTTAGAACTAGTATATTTTTAGAAATAATATATTTTTAGAAATAGTATATTATTAGAAATAGTATATTTTTAGAAATAGTATATTTTTAGAAATAGTATATTTTTAGAAATAGTATATTTTTAGAACTAGTATATTTTTAGAAATAGTATATTTTTAGAACTAGTATATTTTTAGAAATAGTATATTTTTAGAACTAGTATATTTTTAGAAATAGTATATTATTAGAAATAGTATATTTTTAGAAATAGTATATTTTTAGAAATAGTATATTTTTAGAACTAGTATATTTTTAGAAATAGTATAATTTTAGAAATAGTATATTATTAGAAATAGTATATTTTTAGAAATAGTATATTTTTAGAAATAGTATATTTTTAGAAATAGTATATTTTTAGAACTAGTATATTTTTAGAAATAGTATATTTTTAGAAATAGTATATTTTTAAAAATAGTATATTTTTAGAAATAGTATATTTTTAGAAATAGTATATTTTTAGAAATAGTATATTTTTAGAAATAGTATATTTTTAGAAATAGTATATTTTTAGAAATAGTATATTTTTAGAAATAGTATATTTATATACAAATCAATAAATAAATAATTAGCAACCATTTCAAGGTTTATTTGTATACGATAATGATCCATATTATATAAATTAACTGTTTTTATACTTAAAATATGGCTTCCAATAATATTACTATAACTTCATTTAATTGTAATTCGATAAGGTTTCTGACATAGTACTGCTTCAGGAGCATATGCTTCCCAAGCAGGAACTTACCTTTTATCAACAATAGACGAACATTTTATATCACATGGTAAATCGTCCGTAGACCTCGCGGACGGATTTCACTCCGGTCATCTGTATGGGGGCCTAGCTGTTCTGATTAAGGAAAGTTTATCGACCACGGTTAAATTCATTGAATGTGATGATGACCGAATATATCCGTTTTATATTTGTCGAAGTAATGGTTCAAAATTACTGGTTATGAACGTATATATACCGTACCAATACCTTGGTAAATTATAGTGCATTATAAATATGGCTCCAACAACAGACCGTTGCGTGATGGCGACTTTAATGCCAATCCAGGAAAATCCTTTTTCACGGAGCTTTCTGATTGGTGTCAGGGTGAGGGCCTATGCATTGCTGACTCTGTGAGGCTGCCATCTGACAGTTTTCTTTTGTAAGCACAGCACATGGGACTAAATCGTGGCTAGACCACATTATATGTTTCACTGGCTCCAATGCATTAATTAATTCGTAATATTTTTGTTAATTATGATTTGGTATAATAACTGACCATATGCCTCTAAGCTTTGTTTTTGATATTGAACCCGCCGTTCATCATAACAGTAGCTATTCTGCTGACTCTGTGCCAAAGTCAGGATCCCCAGTGTGGGACTCAGCTAGGCCCGAGGAGTTGAGTGCTTACGGTGATGCTGTACGTGCTGGTCTCAGTAAGCTAGTAGTGCCGGAAGAACTATATTGTACGGATACTAACTGAAATAAGCATCGTGAATGGTATATCTGCCTTTGGGGAAGATATTTCTAAAGTTTTACTGAACTCTGCTGACATATCAATTAATAGTAAACCAAATAATACAAATACCAAATTTAAGAATACTCCTGGTTGGAATGATGAGGTTAGATTAAAATATGAAGTCTCTAGGAAAGTAAAATAAGTAACATAGAGATAGATAAGTTACTTCAGGACATAAAGTATAGTAGAGATTTAGTTGTTAGTCCGGCAGAAGTAAGCTGTGCAATCTCTAATCTAGTTGCTGGTAAATGCTGTGGACCAGATAACATTGGTGCGGAGCATTTTATTTACGGTGAATGTAAAATACTTGATGTATTTTTGGCAATAATATTCAGTGCAATTATGGTACATGGATTCATGACGATAATATTATTAAATGTGTATTGGTACCTATTATTAAAGATAAAAATGGTGCGCCTGATGATAAATCTAACTACAGACCGATAGCCTTAGCTTCGATCTTTAGTAAGATTTTTGAGTATATAGTACTACTACTATACTACTACTAGGTCGAGCGAACTCGGACAGTGGAAATGAGATCCTTCCCGGCTTCCCGATTCTCCATAGTTGTCGCAATTTCGTTTCTCCCAAGTTCAGTATCCATTTCAAGTTGATCTATATATGTTATGGCAGGTCGTCCACGACTACGCTTTCCATGAGTTGGTTGCCAGAGAAGTAGATCTGGTATGACCTCGTCTTTACTTCGCCAGCAGTGCCCACTGAATCTTAATATGCGTTCACGGAGGGTGGTTGATACAGGTGGTATTGTACCATAAAGCTCGGCGTTTGTCATGTGTTGTCTCCAGCTGATGTTTAGGGCTGCCCTTAGTAGTCTTGTGTAGCAACCATCAATTCGTTGTTCAAGTGATTTAGTCAGTGTCCAGGTCTCACCCCCATATAAAAATACCCTTTCCACTGTGGCTCGAAAGAACTTAGTCTTCAGGTGCCTGGAGAGATCTGATTTCCAGATGGTATCCATTTTTGATAGAGCTACCCAAGCCTTTGCTTTCCTAACTTCTATGTCCTTTTTGCTACTCTCTATCCATGATCCAAGGTACTGGAAGTCATCGACCTTCCTTAGTTGATTATTATCAATGGTTGTCAAGTTTCCATCAACATTAAAGGTCATGAATTCGGTCTTTGTAGAATTTATATGCAATCCAACCTCCTTAGCAGCCCTCTCCACTTTATTTAGTAGAAGCTGTGCATCTGCTAGGGTATTAGAGAGCAGGGCGCTGTCATCCGCAAAGTCGGTGTCTGTGACTGTAGTTGCCGGATATCTACTACTTCTGCGTTCTTGAAGTGTGAATCCCAGGTCTTCACCCTTTGTGGCCGTCCTCATTGCGTAATCCAGCACAATTACAAATAGTAATGGTGCTAATGTGTCACCTTGCAGTACGCCAGCCAGGATTGAGAAAAACTCAGTTTCACCATCTGGTGAGAGTACCTGCGCTTCTGTGTCACAATATAACAATCCAATGCCAGCAACAATTACTTCTGGTTTTCCATAAGCTCTTAGGATTTCAAGCATTTTACCTCTATGGATGGAGTCGAATGCCTTCTTGAAGTCCACAAAAGTCATGACAGCGGGGAGATTCTTTGACTTAATTCCTTCAATCAGTCTCCGTAGTGCAAGTATCTGAGCTATTGTTGATCTACTTGGTCGAAATCCGTTTTGGCTCTTAAGCAGTAGTTTCTCTATGTGAGGCCTAATCCTATATAGAATCATTTTATTGTATATTTTGGCAGCTACCACAAGCAGACAGATCCCACGATAGTTTGTTGGTATGCCGAGGTCTCCTTTCTTGGGGAGAGGCTTTAGTTGACCTTTAGTCCAAATTGGTGGTGGCTTTTCCCCTTTTAACATCCGGTTGCAAACATTCAATAATGGTCTGTTTAGCCCATTCATGTGATTGAATTCATGAATGTCCCATTCAGTGATTGATACTAAATTCCTATATACGATACAAAGCTGTCAAGAATCCAAAAGAGATGCTTCTCAATTCTGATACTAGTAGTAATAATACTGTTGTACTTTTGTACATTTACATACAATGTCTGAAATGCATCATTTAAATATAAGTACCAGCATGTCTCGTGTATGTGCTGATTGTCTTAAAGAAGAACCGTTAGATTATTGGTGTAAGCCTAAGTCTGGGTGTGTACTACAACTAGTTGAAACCGTTTACTTTATACAAGCTGTGCTCTTCAAACGAGGGCAACTTTTAACTCCAAAAGCAAAGAGTATGTGTCTATGTGAGGGCAACGGCCCTATATGCTCCGAATTGGTTGCTGGTGGAAGGCCTATTGATCCCGGCCAGATTCCCATACCAGGTGGTGGAACCTTGCTGAGTGGGTATACGGATCCTGATTTGCAGGATAGTGTTGGTGAGAACATTACATTATCCCAGGGGCTGGGGGATGAATTAATTACGGATGACTTTGGAACAGACCATCCTTTGGTGCACAGCAAACTTCTGTACTTAGTGCAGTTCTACACTAGCTCTCTCGACAAGCAGTCACTTATTTCTGTTGTCACAAACTTCTTTACACTCGATGAGAGCATAACAGCGAAAAAGTTGGTTTACGAAGGGGGTAAGAAATGCATGGCACCCGACTTTCCAACACCTGCATGGGTGGGCAGAAAAACAAAGAAAAGTAAAGAAAAACAAACAGTCGCATACTACTGATATCTACCTACAATATCTTTTAGGAAAGCTGCTTTGTTGATGCAACACTACGGCCGATTTTTTTTACTTTTAATCCCTTGCGCATTCCACCTGCGAGTCGAAAAGCGGTGGAGGATGCTGTCCAGGGTGAGGAAATAAGACAACTTAGATAATCAATGATAACTCTGAAAGAATATGTAAGTCGCTTCGATGTTTTACTGACTAACAATGTAGTTAACCAAGATGAATTTCATGAATTCAAGTCTAAAGTTTCTGAGAAATTCTGAGACCTCACTAACTCGCTCTGCCCAACTGTCTCTGTTTCTGGTCATCAGGAAATGCCTCATGGAATCGCCGTGGTAACCGCGATTCAGTCTAGCCAGACATCTGTACCAGTAAATTCGTATGCTAATGCTGTGTCTTATGGTCGGCAATTACGTGTTCAATGTCACACTTGACAGTCCCGGGATGTGGAGCGTGGTGGTGTCTCTGGCGCCTCCTCGTTGAACCGACCATCCACCATCCCCTCACACTTGAATCATAATAACAGGTATGATTATCTGTCAAATGATGAATTGTCAATGGAGTCAGAGCGAGAACTGCAACTTCCGCATGATGATCAGTCATCATATCACTTAGAATGCAATGATCATGATACTCGACGCCAGAATGCAGTTCATGTTTCCGGGGTCTTTGATGATGATATTGGTCAGCCTTTCTCTCTGGTACAGAAGCGACATTGGCCTGTAACAGTTGTAACTGGCAATATGGAAGGTTTGGAAGCTGTATCACCCGCACGATATCAGTTTAAGAAACTGATCTTTATTTCTCGTCTGAAACTGCAATCTACTGTAGAGGGCATTAAACATTTTTACTGGATTTCCATCACCTGTTGGAAATCGATGTGTTTAAGAACCCTACCCAGAAACATTCCAACTACAATAGTTCATAGTCAAACCGCCTTCTGAGGAAGCGCATAATAAACTGCAGCTTGGCCAAAGGGTGTTCTCGTAAAACATTACTGGGGTAATATTGCTGGAAACAGAGGGGTTGCGAATTTTCGGACAACTCTTCGATTTATCACTCCCAGTGTTTCAAAATTGTTTGGTCTTGGCAATAATTTGGAATATAGGTAGGTACCTAAGATGCTATTCTACATGACAGGTCATAAAAATTTTATTTTTCGTTATTTAATATTAGTTAATACTAGTTAACAATAAAAAAAACTTGGTTGCGCTTTAAACCCTAAGGCTTTTACAGTTTTGAATCTAATCACATGAATGTATTTTTAAACGATAGATCAAAGATGGGGCAACATAACTATCAGGCGAAATTTTGTGAAAATGATTCTGCAATGCTAGGTGGTGCTGCAAATTTATGCTAATTTTTTAGGTTTGTTATAAATAGTATTAAATTTTATTAACAAAAAATTTCAAAAAGTTGTCTGATACTTGTATGCAGGGTGGCTATGTAGAGACATATTATTAATTATCAAAATAGGCTTAACAATTTACTTTCGAATATTACAGTGCCTACTAGTGCTATTATATGCATGGCTAGCACGTATATGCAGGATACATTGCTTTGTTATATATCATGGGATGATCCTCTTCCAGTTGACATCTCTAATCGCTGGGCTGATTAGCTTGTATATTTGCCAAATGTAAATCGATTCTCCATTCCCCGATGGTTATTTGGTTCAAATATGTCTCCAAGTAAAAATATTCAACTCCATGTATTTAGTGATGCTTCAGAGGAAGGGTTTGGAGCTGTGGTGTATTTATGCTTTATACACAATTATGATAGCATCACAGTTTCTTTTATCATGTCAAAGTGCAGGGTAGCGCCTGTATGCTTCTTGAGTGTTCCTTGGAAGGAGCTTCAAGGGACAGTCATTGGATCACGGCTTGCCGAGTTTGTGAAGTTACAACTGAGGTTAATTATTGGAAGGTGTTTCTTTTGGAGTGATTTCACTACTGCCCTACGGTGGATCAAATCCAAAATATGTTGCTTTCAGACCTTTGTTGCATATAGAGTGGGGGAGATTTTAGAAACTACTACACTACAGCAATGGTTGCATGTTTCTACTTCAGACAACCCTGCAGATCACTGTAGTTGTGGTCTTTTGCCATCACAGATTGACAATCAGCATATTTGGTTTCTGAGCACTCACTTCCTTCGTCTTTCTGAGAATGAGTGGCCAAACTCAGATATTGTAATTAAAGAACCTGACCCTACGGATAAGGTGTATGAAATGAAGAATGTATTTACAGTTGTGAAAGATGTTGGTAATATTAATTTATTTATGGACAAAATATCCAAATACTAAAAATTATGGAAACTCCAACGTATGACTGCCTGGGTTCGACGATTCATTGAGAATTGCCATAGGAAAGATAAGTTTATATCATACTTATCTGTATCTGAGCTCAGGCTATCGTTATACTTCCTCATTAAGGTTGTCCAAAGGTACTATTATTCATCGGATATTAAAGCTCTTCCGAATAACAATCCATTGGACACAAACAGCTCTTTGTGGGGCGAGCCACGAAGTGAGTGAGCCTTAGCGTAGTGGTACCATTAATCAACCTGTCGTTCTGTCGTGTTCAATTTTAAACGTTAATAACTCGGCCAATCTTTGATGAAATCTATCCAAACTTGGTACACATGTTATTTGGCAAAAGTTTAGAAATTTTCCAAGTAGAATTTCCGTGTGGCCTTCGAGAAGCTAAGATAATAGCAGTTAATTAGTTAATTAAGTTGATTACGGTGAAAACACCATTTTCAACCTGCCTTTTAAAGGAAATTAATTGTTTTACAGTATAAGATTTAAATAATTATACTTAAAAATTATACAGATGTAATCCACATACGCCATTCTATTATAGTTTTTAATTAGTTCAAGTGATTTGCTTTAATAAATGTGTCTTTAATTGATCTAAACCTAATTAAACGGCACAATTATTGAGTACAAATTTAATCCTTCCCATTATTGGTCAAGTCTCTGCTGGTGTGGAGCTAGCTCGCTGGGAGTTGTGACTGTAGACTAACCAGAGAGGAATTGTAACACGTTCGTGG
>JAUCBJ010005160.1:0-22102 GCA_032718475.1 Nemertoderma westbladi
ATTGGGACGGACTGCCAGTGGGGCGGACAGTCGGTTGGTCGGTCGGACGGACTGACAGTCGGACGGAGAGTGGGACGGACTGCCAGTGGGGCGGGCAGTCGGTTGGTCGGTCGGACGGACTGACAGTCGGACGGAGAGTGGGACGGACTGCCAGTGGGGCGGGCAGTCGGTTGGTCGGTCGGACGGACTGACAGTCGGACGGAGAGTGGGACGGACTGCCAGTGGGGCGGACAGTCGGTTGGTCGGTCGGACGGACTGACAGTCGGACGGAGAGTGGGACGGACTGCCAGTGGGGCGGGCAGTCGGTTGGTCGGTCGGACGGACTGACAGTCGGACGGAGAGTGGGACGGACTGCCAGTGGGGCGGACAGTCGGTTGGTCGGTCGGACGGACTGACAGTCGGACGGAGAGTGGGACGGACTGCCAGTGGGGCGGACAGTCGGTTGGTCGGTCGGACGGACTGACAGTCGGACGGAGAGTGGGACGGACTGCCAGTGGGGCGGACAGTCGGTTGGTCGGTCGGACGGACTGACAGTCGGACGGAGAGTGGGACGGACTGCCAGTGGGGCGGGCAGTCGGTTGGTCGGTCGGACGGACTGACAGTCGGACGGAGAGTGGGACGGACTGCCAGTGGGGCGGACAGTCGGTTGGTCGGTCGGACGGACTGACAGTCGGACGGAGAGTGGGACGGACTGCCAGTGGGGCGGACAGTCGGTTGGTCGGTCGGACGGACTGACAGTCGGACGGAGAGTGGGACGGACTGCCAGTGGGGCGGACAGTCGGTTGGTCGGTCGGACGGACTGACAGTCGGACGGAGAGTGGGACGGACTGCCAGTGGGGCGGGCAGTCGGTTGGTCGGTCGGACGGACTGACAGTCGGACGGAGAGTGGGACGGACTGCCAGTGGGGCGGACAGTCGGTTGGTCGGTCGGACGGACTGACAGTCGGACGGAGAGTGGGACGGACTGCCAGTGGGGCGGACAGTCGGTTGGTCGGTCGGACGGACTGACAGTCGGACGGAGAGTGGGACGGACTGCCAGTGGGGCGGACAGTCGGTTGGTCGGTCGGACGGACTGACAGTCGGACGGAGAGTGGGACGGACTGCCAGTGGGGCGGACAGTCGGTTGGTCGGTCGGTCGGACGGACTGCCATTTAGACAGTCGGTTGGTCGGTCGGACAGACAGACTGCCAGTTAACAGTCGGTTGGTCGGTCGGACGGTCGGTTGGTTGGACGTACAGATGGTTGGTCGGTCGGACAGTCGGTTGGTGGGACGTACAGTTGGTTGATCGGTCGGACAGTCGATTGGTTGGACGTACAGTTGGTTGGACGTACAGCTGGTTGGTCGGTCGGAAAGTCGGTTGGTTGGACGTACAGATGGTTGGTCGGTCGGACAGTCGGTTGGTTGGCCATACAGTTGGTTGATCGGTCGGACAGTCGGTTGGTTGGACGTACAGATGGTTGGTCGGTCGGACAGTCGGTTGGTTGGACGTCCAGTTGGTTGATCGGTCGGACAGTCGGTTGGTTGGACGTACAGATGGTTGGTCGGTCGGACAGTCGGTTGGTTGGACGTCCAGTTGGTTGATCGGTCGGACAGTCGGTTGGTTGGACGTACAGTTGGTTGGACGTACAGTTGGTTGGTCGGTCGGAACGTCGGTTGGTTGGACGTACAGATGGTTGGTCGGTCGGACAGTCGGTTGGTTGGACGTAATGTTGGTTGGTCGGACGGACAGTCGGTTGGTTAGACGTACAGTTGGTTGGTCGGTCGGACAGTCGGTTGGTTGGACGTACAGTTGGTTGGACGTACAGTTGGTTGGTCGGTCGGACAGTCGGTTGGTTGGACGTACAGTTGGTTGGTCGGTCGGAAAGTCGGTTGGTTGGACGTACAGATGGTTGGTCGGAGTCGCTTGGTTGGACGTATAGTTGGTTGGTCGGTCGGACAGTCGGTCGGACTGACTGCCCTTTACTTTAGACAGTCGGTCGGACGGACGGACTGCCACTTAGACAGTCGGTTGGTCGGTCGGACAGTCGGTTGGTTGGACGTACAGTTGGTTGGTAGGTCGGACAGTCGGTTGGTTGGACGTACAGTTGGTTGGTCGGTCGTACAGTCGGTTGGTTGGACGTACAGTTGCTTGATCGGGTCGAACAGTCGGTTGGTTGGACGTAAGGTTGGTTGATCGGTCGGACAGTCGGTTGGTTGAACGTACAATTGGTTGGTCGGTCGGACAGTCGGTTGGTTGGACGTAAAGTTGGTTGATCGGGTCGGACAGTCGGTTGGTTAGACGTACAGTTGGTTGGTCGGTCGGACAGTCGGTTGGTTGGACGTAAAGTTGGTTGATCGGGTCGGTTGGTTAGACGATACGTAGAGTTGGTTGGTCGGTCGGACAGTCGGTTGGTTAGACGTACAGTTGGTTGGTCGGTCGGACAGTCGTTTGGTCGGAAGGACAGTCGGACGGACGATTAGTCAGACGCCAGACGGGTACACAATAACGGGTAGATGGCGCCTAACAAACAAAACATTTCAACCGATTCATCCACTAACCGCTAGGTGGACTGGAAGCAATTCCGCGACTTTTAGCAAGAGCCCTCTAGTGGGCTTATTGGCACACAATACTACCAGTTTAACGTCCAACGACCCACGGAGTAGAAGACCTTTAGCAAGAACTCCAACTCTCATAACTCCCTTTAACTCCCGAACTGGTTCAACAGACCTAAACAATAATAGAAACCCATTATTTAACAGATTTACATACTTGTGTGGGATAAAATAGCACTTTACAGTGTACTGATCACATAGAGCTTCGTGTGCGATCGCAGAGAGTGAGTGTAAAAGAAACATTCGAGGTTCAGGATACTTAACTTAAAAGTACTTTGTATGTAGTATTACAGTATCTTGCCCGAAATATTCTTACTTATTAGTATCAGCAGGTTTATTTGTGGTAGATTCCGCTCCCGATTCAATCTTTACATCCGTTTTGGGTTCAATCTTTACAACCGCCGCCTTTCCCTGTTCGGATTCAGTAGTAAGTATCTTGCCGTCGACCCTATAAACAACGCCATAACGATACAAATTAATATTATCTACAAATAAATATACAGTTAGAAATAGAATATTAATGTTCTTCGATATAAAAAACATTAAGTGGAAAGAAGCACTTTTTGTCTTAATCTTAATTAAATTTTTTTTAAAGTCACTATATCACTACTCATTTAGTTTCCAATAGTTATAGTTACCGCAGACACAGCCACTAACTGAGACTATATTAAGTACAGAGAGTAATCCCTCGAATCCCTAACCCTTGAATGAGGACGTCCGATACTTGTTTCAAAGCTTTCTCTGTGAGCGTGACGGCGGATTGAACAGATGCGAGTTCATCTTCCTCGGGGTAAATCTGGGAGTGTTTAGCCATGACGTGTCGGTCGTCCAATGAGGCTGGTTTAATGTGGCCGTGGACCTAAGGGGAGAAGGAAGTTGTAGATAACACACAAAAACTAAAACAATAGCTAAACCGTTAACAAAAGTTATAGTGTGAGCGGTCGCCTATATTTGGTTGTTTATGGAAAATTTCTAGCTCCAAAATGTACAGAGTAAGTTAAACAAAAAACAAACCGTAAGGTGCATCAGAGAAATTAATAAAAAAAACTTAACTTAGAACTTTTATTTATTTATTTATTTATAATCTCGGACACAAACGATCCATTGTACATACAAGGCAGAACTAACTAAACTAAATTTGAGAAATACAGCACATTAAAGTAGAATTACACCTCCCGTTTGCAATTTCGGAGAGCCAATTTAAATTGCGCGGCCGTTTTTTTCTTTACCTCCCAAACAAGCCCAAACCTAGGCCGCCCTTGTTCGCACCAAATATGAAAAGCCTCATGCGCCGCAGCCCGCTTTTCTTTTACAAACTCATTCCAGCCAGGAATGCAATTGGAGATTGAATTACCCCTTTTTTGAGGAATAAATTTTGATGTACAGCTATGTAGAATATTAATAGTATCAGTATAACACGAATTTAGTGACATTTTATGGTTAATATTCTCACAATGAATATCACAACAAGTTAAAGCAGAAAGGGGTAACTGTAATAAACGTAGTTGTTCATCAACAGTTTGAGAATATTTTGAAATATTTTCACCGCTGGCTTTATCCCACGTTGCGTTATTGGAAAAAGTGACGTTATTGCTACTGCCAGGTGTGCACTAAGCAGCAAAGATACAGTCACTGAGACGGGTAAATGTTCATCATAAACAAGATCACGTAGGACAGTAATATTACTAATAGAGGAATGAAAGTCGGCGGTGGAAACGATGTGGTCTAACCACGACACTGTGCCACGTACATGGCTGGTAAATGAAAAAGTGTCATCGAGTAGAATATGTAAATCAGACCATATCAATGAAAAACAATCACAAAATAATTTCAGTTCATTACCAAACGGTCGATCGGGAGCAGTATTAAAGTCTCCTGTTACGGTATATGGCGCTGTACCTATATTAGTCCGTGTTATACAGTATAAACCTATATTAGTCCGTGTTATACAGTATAATATATTAGCCGTTATACAGTATAATATATTAGCCGTTATACAGTATAATATATTAGCCGTTATACAGTATAATTATTTAGATAAGACATAATAGCGCAATGACATTTAGATAAGGAAATTGAAACGCCCATATATTTGATTTCATCCATTTTGTATAGTATGTAGCCCTACCTATGTAATTTTGTAATAGGATATAAAGTAGATAGTTCCAGGGTAGCAAGTCCTTGTTGGACCCTGGATATAAGCTTGCTGTTATTAGCCTCGATAGGGCCAGCATCCAGGGACGCAATCCTAACCATTCAGCAGCCAGGGACATGATACATTACCATATATGGTAATAATTTGCGATTTGGGAGCCATGAGGTTCACAATCCGGCTTCCTTATTGGCCCAGCTGTTCCAGGTTGGTCTGATGGTGGGGCGGATTGGGGAACCAATGAGAGGAATATTGCGTCATCCCTGTTGCATCACCTATAAATTGGCTGTATTTCCGGTATGTGCATCTTAATCTCTAGTTATCTAGTTATCTTAATCTCAATCTCTCAATCTAGTACCAGTGGCAGTATTGTAGTTTGTTTTCTGGTTAATTGTTAATCTTTCGTCTATCTTTCTGTTTTTCTCAATCGATTACTGCAAATTACAACCTTGAATTATGATTTCTACTTTTGATTATTAATTCCTATGTGATTTAAGATGTGATAATCCCACAGGATTTCTTAGACTGTCAGACTTTGTGATTTGCATGTGCCGCTACGGTAGCTATTCATTCTAATGGAGGGCTAAGGTACCAGTAGGCGGGCGCACTGGGGGGAAGCGACGGAAGGGAGTGCAGAGGATCCAAAGCTGGGCGACGCTGGCGGGAGGCCACCGTTGCGGTCGGAGCTAGTCAGTTGAGGACCGGGGACCAGCCGCTGTTACAGTATTAGGGGGCTGACGATCCAGATTTCCGTCTCTACTTTGTAGTTTTAGGGGGGCAGAATTTGGGTTTAGTTAGGAGTCCCATGTGTGGCTTTGGGTGACCTGTGGTTCTTACACTGACTGACTGATTGGATGACTAATACTGGTATACTGATTACTAATGTACGGGTCAGAGTAAAACGCGGATCCGGATCAGGATCCGGATTCTATCATTTAACATTGTCCCTATGGAAGTCGACTGAATTTACATTTTTAGGGTGTAATCTGCGGATCCGCGCACTGCTAAATTTACCGAATCCGTAACCGAGTGTAAAATGCGGATTGGCCTTTTTTTCAGATCCGGAACGGAGTGTAAAGCGCGGATTCATGTTTTAGGCTAAATCCTGAACGGAGTGTAAAACGCGGATTCATTTTTCTACTGAATCCGGGATTGGGTGTAAAATACGGATTCAGGTTTATTACAAAGTTTTATTAAATCCGGGAAGGGGTGTAAAATGCGGATTCAAGTTAATTACCATGTTTTATTGGATCCGGAATGGAGTGTAAAACGCGGATTCTAGTTAATTACCAAGTTTTGTTGGATCCGGAATGGAGTGTAAAACACGGATTTTCGTTAATTACCAAGTTTTATTGGATCCGGAATGGAGTGTAAAACACGGATTTACGTTAATTATAAGTTTTATTGGATCCGGAATGGAGTGTAAAACACGGATTTACGTTAATTATCAAGTTTTATTGGATCCGGAATGGAGTGTAAAACACGGATTTACGTTAATTATCAAGTTTTGTTGGATCCGGAATGGAGTGTAAAACACGGATTTACGTTAATTACCAAGTTTTATTGGATCCGGAATGGAGTGTAAGTAAAATACGGATTTACGTTAATTACCAAGTTTTATTGGATCCGGAACGGAGTGTAAAACACGGATTTACGTTAATTACCAAGTTTTATTGGATCCGGAATGGAGTGTAAAACACGGATTTACGTTAATTACCAAGTTTTATTGGATCCGGAATGGAGTGTAAAACACGGATTTACGTTAATTACCAAGTTTTATTGGATCCGGAATGGAGTGTAAAACACGGATTTACGTTAATTACCAAGTTGTATTGGATCCGGAATGGAGTGTAAAACACGGATTTACGTTAATTACCAAGTTTTATTGGATCCGGAATGGAGTGTAAAACACGGATTTACGTTAATTACCAAGTTGTATTGGATCCGGAATGGAGTGTAAAACACGGATTTACGTTAATTACCAAGTTTTATTGGATCCGGAATGGAGTGTAAAACACGGATTTTCGTTAATTACTAAGTTTTATTGGATCCGGAATGGAGTGTAAAACACGGATTTACGTTAATTACCAAGTTGTATTGGATCCGGAATGGAGTGTAAAATACGGATTTTCGTTAATTACTAAGTTTTATTGGATCCGGAATGGAGTGTAAAACACGGATTTACGTTAATTACCAAGTTGTATTGGATCCGGAATGGAGTGTAAAACACGGATTTACGTTAATTACCAAGTTTTATTGGATCCGGAATGGAGTGTAAAACACGGATTTTCGTTAATTACTAAGTTTTATTGGATCCGAAATGGAGTGTAAAACACGGATTTACGTTAATTACCAAGTTGTATTGGATCCGGAATGGAGTGTAAAACACGGATTTTCGTTAATTACCAAGTTTTATTGGATCCGGAATGGAGTGTAAAACACGGATTTTCGTTAATTACTAAGTTTTATTGGATCCGGAATGGAGTGTAAAACACGGATTTACGTTAATTACCAAGTTGTATTGGATCCGGAACGGAGTGTAAAACACGGATTTATGTTAATTACCAAGTTTTATTGGATCCGGGAAGGGGTGTAAAACGCGGATTCAAGTTAATTAGTAAGTTTTAATGAACAATTTGTAAAACGCATATGCAATAAAGACCCAGACCCTCATCTAGTTGCAATTATTAATTAGTGCAATGTTTATTGTTCTTTTAGTAACTTTTCTTGGCTTGCTGACATTCCTGGTTTTTTTCTTCTCCGGACTCGGGGTGCACGATGTTTGCGTAGTAAGTTCAAGCGGCTCAACAATGGCTGTATCATTGGTTGGACTCGGAATAACGAATCCCGTAAATGGAACCTTTACAAAGTCATCACTTTCATCCATGTTTAATAAGAAATTAAATTAGAAATTATACTGAACAGTTCAGCCTCCATAAATTAGGAAGGCAGCACGCTTGCAAGGCCTTAAAGAGAGTACACTATGATGCAGTTCAAACTACCGCCAGCTAGGCAGAACAGTGATTCTTGTTTGTAAGGGGCCGTCCAAGTATGACGTCAGCACTTTAGGGGGGGGAGGGGGGTTGGGAAAATCTGATGACGTGCTGATGAGGGGAGGGGAGGGGGTCAGCCAAAATCTGACGTCAGCAAGTTCATTTATAGGTGCTAGAAGAGATATAGCAGAAGAGTAAATAGCTTGCCTATTTTAATTGTTCGAAGCCCCCGAAGGCCCGTAGCACGACCTTCTGTTTCAGTTACCAGTCACCATGTTTCAGTGATTAGGACGATTTGAATGATTTAGAAGTGATTATAAATAATCTTCATAATATAATAGTTTATTACAAATTTTTTTTTTAATCTGATTTAGGGGGGGGGGGGGGGGGGTCTACGCCTATCTGATGACATCTGATTTAGGGGAGGGAGGGGGTCAACATTTTGGGGAAAAGTGCAGACGTCATACTTGGACGGCCCCTAAGGGAGGTTGGGATGGATAAGCCAATCAGGGAACAGGACAGTAATCCTACCATACAATTGTCTACAGAGCCGCTCTACCAGAGAGGTCACGTTCCCACGGTAGTAGTTTTTCAGCTAATCAATATCTAATAATGTCTGACGGCCAAACATAACCATCGCCCTTATTAATAATTCATTGGGAAGCATTGACCCCTATTAAGGTGTCCCCCAGAGCCGGATTAAGCTTATGTGTGGCCCCTAGACATAGACAAATTATTAAGGTGTCTATTAACTATTAAGGTGTCCCCCATTAATGTTTGTGTCCCTCATTAATGTGTGTCCCTCATTAATAGTTGTGTCCCTCATTAACAAACTCAGTAATTAACGTAAATCCGCATTTTACACCCCTTCCCGGATCTAGTAACACTTGGTAAATAAATTGAATCCGCGTTTTACACCCCTTCCCGGATCCATTAAAACTTGGTAATTAACGAAAATCCGTGTTTTACACTCCATTCCGGATCCAACAAAACTTGGTATTTAACGAAAATCCGTGTTTTACACTCCATTCCGGATCCAACAAAACTTGGTAATTAACGAAAATCCGTGTTTTACACTCCTTTCCGGATCCAACAAAACTTGGTAATTAACGAAAATCCGTGTTTTACACTCCATTCCGGATCCAACAAAACTTGGTAATTAACGAAAATCCGTGTTTTACACTCCTTTCCGGATCCAACAAAACTTGATAATTAACGAAAATCCGTGTTTTACACTCCTTTCCGGATCCAACAAAACTTGGTAATTAACGAAAATCCGCGTTTTACACTCCATTCCGGATCCAACAAAATTTGGTAATTAACGAAAATCCGTGTTTTACACTCCATTCCGGATCCAACAAAACTTGATAATTAACGAAAATCCGTGTTTTACACTCCATTCCGGATCCATTAAAATTTGGTAATTAACGTAAATCCGTATTTTACACTCCATTCCGGATTCACAAAATATATGAATCCGCGTTTTACACTGCAATACGGATTGCGTATTTCAGAATCCGCATATTACACTCAGTTACGGATTGTATGTAAATCCGGATCCGCCTTTTACACTCGCAAATCCGGGTCCTGATCCGTATCCGGATCCTGAATCCGGATCCGCGTTTTACACCTACCCCTAATGTACGGGTATTTAGTGCACTAGCTGATTGGTGTAGTTAGCGCTATCTGCCGTACTACTAACTTAGTGCTACGCTATTTGTGTTGTGTTGCTAAAGAGTGCCTGATTCTTAAATGTGAATGCTTAGATAGGCGCCTTTCTCTTTGATTGATTTCCATTTCTTAGTTTATGCTTATTAATTGCTAATTAGGTCAAAATAATACCGTATTTAGACTGTTGCTAGTATAAGCCCCAGTACGTAATAAATTAGAAGTACGTATTCTGGAATATCTAGTAATTAGTATGCGAATTTGTATTTATGACTGTAATTAATTTAGCGATAAAATAAAATAAGAATTTGTACGCAGCATAGCGGAGAGTAGTTTAAGTAATTGTTTTAGAATACTGTAGACTATTCACGCTAGGCGGTTATTTGAAAATAGCGGGGCAACGGGCTGACAGCAGTGTCCAGTATACAGTACAGCAGTAGTAAGTTTGCTGGTCTAAAACCAGCCAAAGGCCAAGTTTCAGCACCTAGGAAAGTAACAGATCTATCCCCCTTAACATTAAAACATTCTCACATTCAATGTGTTCTGCCAGTGAATTCCAGTATTTTGCGATAAGTGAACTCCGAGTGCTAGGTCACCCGCACTCGTTTTAAGTAGCTTAGGGAGCCGATTCGGGTTTATTGTTTGGTTATTCCCGCGTGGCTCATAGATTCGAACAGTTAGCTCTCTGTTGAGCGATCAACAGAGAAAGGAACAAGCGATTTGCAGGAGCCGTATAAAATTAGTAAAAATATTAGCGGACGGCCAGGTTAGCGCCATCCAGCGGAGAGTAGCAGAGTAGCAAAAGGAGTTTGTGTTTAGCAGCAGTGCGGCACTAATAACGCGCTCCTGATCGCCCCTGTTCAACATCTTCCAAAATAGCACATTTAGAACCAGGGTGCTCAGCAATGTACGCAGAACATTCACCTAATAACTCTAGATACAAATCTAAATTATCAACGGATTCACAAGGCATATATACATTCAGTAACAGAGTGCTAGAACCGTCAGTACTTTTAATGTTACAACCAATAATTCTTTCGTTAATATTGACTATATTTATTGAACTGGATAAATGTTTGCGCCATAAAACAGCCAACCCGCCAAAAGGACGGCCGACCAATGGACCATCAGCCAAATCGACGGAAGATACACCCGAACTAAAGAAGTCATTATGGAGCGAATTTAATTTGGTCAATTTTTGCTTCACCAACCAGGTTTCCTGTAAAAAAACGACGTCATGCGAGTCACATAAAGCCTTAATGACATCCGGGTTATTATTCAGGCCACTGCAGTTATAAGTGCATATTCTAAGTGAGTTTAGGATAGCCATTGATAATGTTAAGTTTATGATCAATGATGAGTTTCACTGAAGAGTATATGAGAGCAAAAGTTATACTGTGTATATAAAACAGAACCATATCAGCAACCTATCAGGCTACTGGTGACTAGTGTTGAGAACTGTAACTGTAATTATACTGTAACTGCAACTGTAACTGAATGGTTTTGATTATTTTTTTGATACTGTAACTATAACTGTAACTGTAATTGCGAACTTTGAATACTGTAACTGTAACTGAAACTGTAATTACGAATTTTGAATACTGTAACTGTAACTGAAACTGAAATTAACAAAATCCGATTCAGTTCTCAATCACACAATTAACATGAATAAGCATTTAAAACAGCATTGTAATAACGTATAGAGTATAGTTTAATAAATGAATAACAGTGGTTACCATAGGTATCATTTTTAAAACATTGTTATAAAAAAAAACCAAAACAATCTCGTTTTTTCCACTTCTGAACAAAACCATAATATTACACAATATAAAATCAAAGACCCATTGCCCACTTAGCTCAAATGTGATTTATTTGGCGAGTCAAGTAGTGAACGAAGATCTACAGTAGCATATAGTCTATGTTTATCTGTCTCAACTATTAGACTATTATCAGACCTTATCACCACTTTTGCTTCATATTAAATGTAAATGTTTTAGATAAACAAAGAAAAGTTAGGCCTAATGGTAGAGGGATATTAACGGATATATATTTTACATTATTAATTATTAATGTTTTTACCGGTACTATTAATATCACAATCACACTAGAGGCACACTGGAAATTAAATTTTGATCAAGTTTACCATTATAAATTACAAAATTAAACTTAAAAGTGAAAAGAGCAGCTTATCGAGGTGGGTCTAACCAAAACAATAAATATATGATTACTAAAACAAATTACGAATTAAGGAAAATGAGCAGGATTCAGAAGCATGGCTTTATAACCAAAACAATAAATGATAACAATAAGTGTACAAGCACTGAAACAAGATGTACAGTAAAATGTGGGTGCCTTTAGTGTGATCTTGTGACGTGCCACTTTCATTACATACTATCAGTATATTAGTTACAAAGTATTACCATAGAGTGGGTCCAACTTTCCTACAACAACTACCTATTAGCTCTACAAAGAGGACGTTTCGTAATGAACATTATTATTAGCGTATATAACAGTAATATATTAAAGTGCCTCATTTTTAGTTTCAGATGACTGCTTACTACATGAGATCATATATATTGAATCTATAACTGAAACTGTAACTGAAACTGAAATGCTCAATTTTGTAATACTGAAACTGTAACTGTAACTGAAATGTTACACTTTGTAATACTGAAACTGTAACTGTAACTGAAATACAAAACTTTGAATACTGAAACTGTAACTGTAACTGAAATGCAAAACTTTGAATACTGAAACTGTAACTGTAACTGAAATTAGTCAAAATTGATTCAGTTCTCAACACTACTGGTGACTCACCCACCCTGCGGGTCGAAGGCGGTGAGGATGTCGGTTTGGCGATGCCGGATCGGGCGCAGGCCAAACGCGCTTAACAATTATACCCTTTGGCCATTAATCCAACTGTAGGAGTGTAGAGAAGGAAGACTCGTCAGGTGGGCTTACAATAAAGGAGTTATACGAATTGTTGATTTTATTAGGATTCTCAACAACATCCACTTCTACGTTAAGTTTATCAGATAATAAGTTTTTAACCAAGTCAGCAGATACATGCGGCTTAAATCGCCATACAAATATTTGATCCCTTCCTTTCTGGAACCTCTTTAGCCGAGAGGGTGAGCCCAGCGAGAGATCAGCAAAATCCCCAGACGAGAAATCTCCTGTCCCAAATCGCGGAGCCGCACGTTTCTTTTTATTACGGACGAGACGAAATCCATCCTCATCAATATTAGAATCGGCTGCGGCATTACCGCCAGTAGAACCTGAATGTAAAGGTAGATCATGGTTGAGTACAGTGGACCGAGAGCGGAGCGAGACGTTGGCGCCAACTTCACTAGAGCGATAGCCTTGCGGAGGCCGGCCGGTTCTGGAACGGGGGTAATTGCCGGGAGCCGGTCCCGGAGTATCCCTATATGCCCGGAGCGGGGCATTATCCAGACCGTCCGCCGTATCCCCATCAACGAGGATCACTGGCGGAGGAGGAGGGGCGACTTGGTGTTTCTACACGGTAGCTGACCCAGGAGTTCCCCCAGCCACAACGTTGACTGAATTGTTACTTAAAACATAGTGCTTTAGCTTCAAGTAATCCTCCCGACTACAGACAGAAGAGATCAATAGGGAGTCGTGGATCAAAACCTTCTCTTTTAGCGAAATAACCAGTTCCCGTAGGTCACGTACTTCTTCGTCCCTAACTGCTGCCTTAGCCGACAAATTATCGGAAGGGGGTAGACGAGAAGTGTTTAGCGCAGCAAATATAGGTCTCGTGGGGATATCGATAAAAGCGCTCTCATTGAACAGATTAAATATATCGTTAATGTGGGCCTTTTTCTTTTTATTACCCATCCGACCCACCCACGCAGGCAGAGGACGATCGGCGGATGCGCATTTACCCGCTTCATCAAAGAGGAGTCTTTTGGCAGCCACTACCTCAGAGAGAGAGTAAAAATTTGAAACAACCGAAACGAGTGATGTTTTGTCCATTGAGGAAATTTGAAACTGCACAAAACATAGCAGCTCGCAAATAACTTTGGGATTTTCCGTATTGTCGGTCGATAGACCAACTGACTCCAGCCTGGAAGTGGCAGGTTCAAGTTGAGACTCATCCTCGTCTGAGGAATCGTCTTCCAGAACGCTGTTGGCGTTAGGTGGGTCACGGTTGCCCACACGCATAGCTTCAGCTGTAGGAGTTAGCCGTTCTCCGCGCTTCAGTTTACAACTTTGACAGAGCAATCTGCCCTCAAAAGTATCGAGATTAGAATGAGAGTTTTTAGGAATTGGCCTAGTAGTTACTATCCTACCTCCGGGTAACAGACGTTTCGGTCTAAGACATTTTGGCCTAGGACGTTTCGGCCCAATGAATGAAATACAAGATTTGCTTGTCGGACGTTTTGGCCCAAAGATTCACTTTACTCCCTTAAATAAGCGATTAATAATAAGTTATTCAATATATTTGTTTTGTAGTTGTTAGGTTCGTTACAAGAGGAGTTGTCAGTAGGAACTGCTCGAACACTTGTTTGAAAGTCGTCAAGATCGAAGTTCTACATTATATTTATAAATAATAACTAATGTAATATTATTATTATTATTTATTAATATAAATATACACCATACTGTAACTTAGAACAAAGATAAAATATGTTGACAAATTAACTTTAGTATTATGATGATGGGGTTTCCCCCATAAAAAACATACGTATTTTAAAATGTGAGTCAATAAATTAAGTACATTAAAATAAACCGAATTAAAATTATTACTGTATTTTAATGTTGGTCTTAAAAATATAATAGATAAGAAATATTTCATTATAGGAGCATTGCTAATAATTAAGAGACAGACAGGATGTCATATGGAATGAGATAAAATATATGCGTATTAAATTTAAATTTAGAGGAAATATATGCGTATTAAATTTAAATTTAGATGAAATGTATGCGTATTAAATTTAAATTTAGATGAAATGTATGCGCATTAAAAGGACCAGAGTGGATGTGAAGTGAAATAAAATATGTATTAAAAGCATATGTATTAATAAAAGCATTATACGTCGTTATCTATCTATCAGTATAAATCAAAATCATCTATCATCGAAGATGAAGTTATTGTTTCAACAGATCATTAAGACATAGCTGCAACACACTGTCCAGCTACAAGAATTATCAATTGAGTAGGCCTAATGTTTAAAGTTAATGAAGTATCTCCAAAATATATCGATCAGACGAGATTTAAGCTCTACATGGTTCGTGAAATTGATTCACTTTGGTAGTACTGTATATTAGCAATGTGGTACTCGAGACCAATAGATTTGTTCTGACTTGCATTTTTTCGGCCGCATAACATAACTGATGGCGAATTGTCTATGGAACCAGTAACCAGAACACCACTTCCCTAATGTTTATTTTATTTTGAAATAAAGATAAATTAAATAGCCATTTCATGAAAGATATTTTATTAAGTGTTTGTATGTTATTGTGAAATAATTATAATTTTAATGAATAATTATTATCATATCAAAAAAAGTTAGCCTTTTCATTAAGTTACAGTCATGGGCCGAAATGTCCGGGCCGAATCGTCCGGGCCGAAATGTCCAGGCCGAAACGTCCTGGACCGAAACGTCCTAGGCCGAAACGTCTGTATACCCCTACCTCCAGGATCTAATGCACATTCTGCCTTCTGGCAGTCAGAACAATGCCTACCGGTATCCATATAACTGAGTATAGCAGTATAGTACGTACAGCCACAACAACAGGGTTTACAGTATAATATTGTTAACGTAATGTTATCGTTTATTGTTTTTCTATCGGTAGAACTCACTTGGGGTTGAACAGGGGGTATTGGTGGTGGAGGTAGAGGTATCCTGGGGTTTATATTCCGTCTCATATATTCGTAATAAGCTAATTCTTCCTCGTACCTGGCCAACCTGCGCACGTAGGCCCCTTCAACGGCAGGCACACCTCCTTGCAGATTAGCCTCATAACGTCTGTAAGAAATGTAACAAATAATATAGGAAACAAAACCAACAACAAACCACCTACAACCTGGTACCTTGACCAAAGATCCATGCGTTCTTAAAAAGTTTAGTCCAAGACGCCGGAATTTACTTACAAATTTTGAGGTCAAATAACAAAGTAAATTCACAGGTGAAAATTAAGTAAATATTAATAAATATTTAAATAATTTTTATTTTATGAGATGTAACACACTAAATTGTGTTTAGCTTGTTGATTATAGAAACAAAAGGGGTGATGTATTTAAATGGATTTCAGTAATGTGACTGTGTAATGAATGAAACGGGTTTTGGGCAACACTAAACTATCACTTTATTTTACATTTCTTAAATTAGTAGAAAAAGTTACATTAAAATTATTCTACAATTGATTATTAAGGGTTAAATGACATGCAAATTCGTCATAAAAATTATTACATCTCAGTTCTGGTGCATATAATCATCCGATGTTCAACAAATTTACTTCACTATTTGTACTTCGTGATCCCGTTCAAAACAAGTTGGGATCGGGGACACTAACTTTATTGTTAAATAGGTAACAACAACTGCGTCCACTAATTAATACTGGACTCGGTAATGTAGCAACATCTATACCTATAACAGTCAAATTCTCTCTGTTATGCTCGAACTCCTCCAGAACGGATGGAGGGATTGCGCTGGGACTTAAACATGTGTGTATAACTTCAACGAGCGCTCATTATAGGACACTTTTCGAAAAGTTTAATTCACGTTCGGTACCGGTACCGGTTATTGCCGGTTATGGCGGAACCTGTACCAGCCCGGAGGGAAATACCGGGTAACCCGCCACGGGTAGTGCCAGAGTGTCCTATAAATTCAAAGTTACTGAGTTAGCAACCAATATCAATCCTCAGTTGTAACGTAACCAAGGAATTCTAAATTATCGTGCTTTTAATACTTTTTACATAATTATATATTTGTCTATATTTTAACCTTTTACTGCCCAGTTGTTGTTTAAGTGCTGCTTCGCTGGCTTGTTAATTAAAATATATATGTGAGGTTTGATCAAGAAATCGACCTACCGTTGCAAAATATAATTTCACATAATTAGAGGTTGAAGTCAAAATAGTTCATTTTTGGTATTAAAATATCGAATTTTATTTTTTTACTTTTTCTAGATCAGAATTTTTTGCTAATTCTGAAACTGTAAACGAAATATTTTCATATCTATTTTAGTTTTGGAGTTATTTGATTTTTTGTAGACCTCACTTATTTTGAAATTATTATAAATAAGTGGCCAATTATTTGTAAGATTCAGTAACAGTATTACTACTACTACTAGGTCGAGCGAACTCGGACAGTGGAAATGAGATCCTTCCAGGCTTCCCGATTCTCCAACTACTACTACTAGGTCGAGCGAACTCGGACAGTGGAAATGAGATCCTTCCAGGCTTCCCGATTCTCCATAGTTGTCGCAATTTCGTTTCTCCCAAGTTCAGTATCCCTTTCAAGTTGATCTATATATGTTATGGCAGGTCGTCCACGACTACGCTTTCCATGAGTTGGTTGCCAGAGAAGTAGATCTGGTATGACCTCGTCTTTACTTCGCCAGCAGTGCCCACTGAATCTTAATCTGCGTTCACGGAGGGTGGTTGATACAGGTGGTATTGTACCATAAAGCTCGGCGTTTGTCATGTGTTGTCTCCAGCTGGTGTTTAGGGCTGCCCTTAGTAGTCTTGTGTAGCAACCATCAATTCGTTGTTCAAGTGATTTAGTCAGTGTCCAGGTCTCACCCCCATAAAAATACACTTTCCACTGTGGCTCGAAAGAACTTAGTCTTCAGGTGCCTGGAGAGATCTGATTTCCAGATGGTATCCATTTTTGATAGAGCTACCCAAGCCTTTGCTTTCCTAACTTCTATGTCCTTTTTGCTACTCTCTATCCATGATCCAAGGTACTGGAAGTCATTGACCTTCCTTAGTTGATTATTATCAATGGTTGTCAAGTTTCCATCAACATTAAAGGTCATGAATTCGAGTCGAATGCCTTCTTGAAGTCCACAAAAGGTATCACTGCGGGGAGATTCTTTGACTTAATTCCTTCAATCAGTCTCCATAGTGCAAGTATCTGAGCTATTGTTGATCTACTTGGTCGAAATCCGTTTTGGCTCTTACGCAGTAGTTTCTCTATGTGAGCCCTAATCCTATATAGAATCATTTTATTGTATATTTTGGCAGCTACCACAAGCAGACAGATCCCACGTTAGTTTGTTGGTATGCCGAGGTCTCCTTTATTATGGTCAGGTCAGGTATTCTAGGTCATTGATCAAGAAAACTTGCCACCTCCATGCAGCATAAAGGAGGTGCCACCTGTAGCTGCATAGACCCTCTTACTAGGGGAAATCTGGTCCTGTAACTAGGACCCCCTTCGTTCTGGGATAAGGACGCCCTTGGTCCTGGATTAAGGACCCATATTCTTGGCTGCAGGGGTATATGGCCTGACCAGGCAGATGGTGATCTACCAATGGCTGGTCAGGAGTAGAGTGTTCTCATGTCCACTCTGAGAGCACTTCACTGCGACCTGCACCTGGCAGCAAGGGTACAGGGCATGACCCAGCAGATGAGCTGCAACAGCCAATGGTGGGTCATGTGCGCCAGAGTAGATATGGGTGATGGGCCTCATATCTGACTCCATTGCGACACCCACCCTGTGGAATGGCAAACCAGGGTGTGGTATTTGCCCCGAGAGCTGACTCGGCAAAAAAGCACCCCCCAACCCCCACTATGGATTACATTAGCAATGCGGAGGTCCGGCCACTAGAGGCCAGTGGAATTACCGGACACAATCGGCCTCACAGGCGTCAGTTAACTCCTGACCGGCTGCCTGTCTCACCCCCTACTGGAGGCAGAGCAGCCAAGAATTCTTTGAGTCCCTTTCCTGATGACCTTTCTGGCCCAAACCCTGGGTCACCAGGAAGGCCAGATTGTGATGGGGAGAGGGATTCTGGAGTTTGAGGTTACTCTCATGTTCCACCCCGACCAAAAAAGCCATTGGTGAATCTGAGGCAAGTCACAAGACTAGCCTCAGTAAACACCCTAACACTCGGGTCCCCAATGCGACAAGGTGAGCTGACTGCCTTGGCAGATAAGCTTTCTCTTAGCGCAGTGGGTGTTCAAGAGCACCGAATGCAGACTGGACAGACTGATGAGGTTCTGATTAAGGACATGGGGGGCGGTTGGCGACTCGCCCTCGCGTCAGCAGATGATAGTGGCAATGGTGGAATTGGTCTATTGATGAATCCAACTGCACATGCAGCATTGGACAAAATAGACCAAATCTCTAACCGCATCATCCGTTGCCACTTCTCATGTTCTGGAAGACTGGCTAAGAAGTTTCCTAAGGTGGTTCTGATTGTGTGCTACTCTCCAACTAGTGTTGCCCCTGTAGAGGAGGTCGAAAATTTCTACCACAATCTACAAGCAGCTACTGATGGAGTGGATCAGCATGCATTCTTAACATTCCTGGGAGACTTTAATGCAAGTCTGCATCAATCACCTACATCGCCCTGGGTCTATAGCAATAGTGTTAACCGAAATTCTGTCCATCTTCAGGATTTTATCTCTGGAAATGGATTGTTTTCCGCTGGAACCTAGTTCAAGAAGCGAACTGGAAAGCTATGGACTCATAGTGGACCCAGTGGTCACAAGTCCCAGATAGACCATATTCTGTTTCGTAGGAAATACAGGAGCTCTATACAAGACTGTAATGCATTTACACTTCGACCCTTCTCCAGTGATCACCGCCTTATTGTGGCCAAGGTAAGACTTAGTCTGCGTGCTAGCAGAACAACGAAATCTGCCTTGCCGCGGCATGACCCCCTGTTGCAACAGCCAAGTGTGAGATCCAGCTTCACACTACAGCTGAGCAACAGGTATGAGGCTCTTGCCTCTGAGGCGGCAGATCACTGTGAGGGCTATACTGCCTTTACAGAAGCAGTTAAGTTAGCAGCTGCAGAAACAGTTCCTGTATACCCTCGAAACAGGAAAAGGGTCCCCTGGACTGACAACAAAATTCAGAAGTGCCGAAATGACCTTCATAAGGCGCAGAAAGAGTCCCGACTCAAACAGACTACAGCGGCCAAGAATGCAGTTAAGGCTGCATCTAGGTCCCTGAACAGGCAGTACTCTGCTAATCTACAGGAGCTAATAAACCAACAGGTTGATGCCATCAATGATGCTGACGACAGCAGGCAATCATCCCAGGCATGGAAATCGATCAATCTGCTTACTGGGCGGAAAAGCCAACCAACCACCAAGGTTAAGGCTGAATCACTTTCGGGATGTCCTTAATAAGTCCAGCCAGTTCTTCAGAAAACTTGACTGCTTGTTCTGGCTCTGATGCATTGGTTGGACTGTAGTAACATATAACTGTTGTCTTGGGATTCCCATCAAATGTTGCGATCATAACCCTGGAATTTATAGATTCGATGTTGTTTAGGGTCTTAAGTGCAAATGGGCTTAGCAGAATTGCTACTCCACCAATTGATGCATTGGCCGAGTGTCTTACTGCTGGGCTTGTTACTAACGTCCATCCATCATTTCCAATGTCATTGTACTTCATGGCAGTGTCTTCATGACAATGTTCTTGGATGCAGATGATGTCGATGTTATATTCCATTGCCAGAGCGACCATGTCACCCTGTTTGCTCTGTGCTTTCAGCGTGCGTGCGTTCATTGTAGCAATCTTTAGTGTCTTTTTACATTTCAACAGGTTGGTTCTTCTTTCTTCTCTGTCTTATGTTCCAGTAGCCAATTTATCGACCCCAGCCTGGTGTACCACTGAGGGACGCGGTCCTTGTTGACCCGGGCGACGACCGAGCCGGTATTTCTCCTGGAGGGTTCTCATACTCATATCTTTCAGTTGCGGGAGTAAACCGCTTGTGGTCGCAACTCCTACAAGCGTCTTCGCAGTAGGTCGCCGTTGGTTGATTACCTTCCGCCGACCTTGTCAGCATGTCTAGCCGTTGGTTGATTACCTTCCGCCTATCCATGGCCTACAGCCCTGCTGCCGACTGTAGGGGTCCATTTGTTACACCCTGAAACAAGTGTGCCTCCCGGGTTAGGTTACCTAACACTGGTAGAGGAGCATCCAGTATAGACAGGGCGGGGCTTGTATCATCTCTAATGCAGATGCGTATAAGCCTTTGCCTTCAATGGTGCCCTAGGCGCTATAGCCCTCAATGACTTATTTAGTTGACGGGGCTGAACCAACCCACTCTTGATCAACTAAATAATGAATATGCTATGCTTATCGGGCCTGCCCTACTGGGCCGACAGCTACAGGTAGTACCACATTACTGCCATAGTGGTAGCAGGATCTGGGGACCTGACCTGACCTGGTAGATTAGATTCAGTAACAGTATTACTTTTTCAAAATACTATAATTGAATTTGTCCCACAGGATAAATTTTGCTATGAGTTTTCCTGTTCAGTGATTTAATTTCAATTGTTACTTTCCACGGCTGACGGATCATAGACTGTCGATCAGTCTGTTTGTCTGTCTGTCTGTGTGTCCGTTTGTCTGTCAAAAATTAGGGAAACATGATATCTAACAAAATATTTTGCTTTGGGGGTTTTCTCGGAAGGCGATTCCATTTCCAATGTCGATTTATGGGTTTGACGCCATCCTGCTTGTCTGAATTCGTGTTAGTCAGTCTGTCTGTCTGTCTGTGTGTCGGTTTGTCTGTCAAAAATTATGGAAACATGAAATCTAACAAAATGTTTTGCTTTTGGGTGAAATGAAATCACCGACCAAGAAAACCCCATAATTGTTTGTTAATTTGAGATATTTCTCAATTTTGACAGACAAGCAGACAGAAAGACCGACAGACAGACAGACGTACAAACATTAAATAATCAATCAAAAGTAAAAATCGATATCGGAAATGAAGTCACCGACCAAGAAAACCCCATAAATAAATTTATTTGTTAATTTGATTTAGTTCTCAATTTTTACAAACAAACAGACAGACAGACAGAACGTCTAGATTTCTTCAAACTGAAAAAGTAAATTTTAACTGTAATTACCACCCAGTGACATTTTAAATGTTATCACCACCCAGAAAAACCCCATAACACAATGGGGTTATACACATTTTGAATAGTTTGGGCGCTTCTTAAATTTTAACAGACAGACAGACATACCAAAAACAGACAGACTGACTGACATGCAAACAATCGTCTATAATCGGTAAATAGTGAAAACCGACATCGTACAGTATTTGAAATCATCGGCAAATAAAAACCCAATAGCAAAAAAATGTAGGTGTTGGTGCTTTATTTATTTATTTGTTACATTTTTGACAGACAAACAGACAAGTATTCAGACAAACAGACAGAGTGACCTCCAATAGAAATAACAATTAAAAAATTGTCGCCTAAGGTCCATTCACTGATGTGTATCAGAATTCTGACGTATATACCTAATTTTTTAGAAGTCTGCTTTGAAATATCGTAAAAGTTTACATTTGAAAATCCCCCCAATTACAGAAAATTGGCGGGAACGTTTGAAACTCTCACAACTTGAAAGGCGTTTTTCTCAAAACTTTGTTAAAATTTGGTCATAAGACTACTAATTTTCAAAACTCAATATCTCAACACTTTATCGGATTTGAAATCTGTTTTCAGTGTTCGATTCAGCATAAAAATGTGTATTTGAAT
>JAUCBJ010005161.1:0-57966 GCA_032718475.1 Nemertoderma westbladi
TATACAGATGTAATCCCCATACGCCATTCTATTATAGTTTTTAATTAGTTCAAGTGATTTGCTTTAATAATTGTGTCTTTAATTGATCTAAAGTAATTAAAACGGCAAAAAAAATTTATTCTCATTAAATACTGCTCATTTATTGGCCAACATGCTGGTACATAGATGGGATGTGTGTGTCATTCCCAGTTGCTGGGAATGATTATTGGTCAAGTCTCTGCTGCTGGCTGGGAGTTGTTGCTAAGACTAACCAGAGAGGAATAGTAATAGACAACCAGTATTGCTATTCCAGCCCAGACAGCATTCTTTAAATTCACTATAAATGTTGTATTGCTATCTCAGGTGAATGACAGATATCATAACATAAATACTATCCATGGCATGGCTGTTGTGTAGGCTTCTGAAATAGTTTATTCCACAATGTATATGTCTGGTTATTTTTTAATTGAATTTTTGCAAAGTAGTAAAATTAATGTTCTTAAAAATAATATTATTATTTTATATGTAACCTAGGAAATTAGCTACATTTTTTCGCTGCAGCTTTAAGAGTGTACATTAATTTAATATTATTTCAATACCCATATTACTACATCGGCATAAGATGCGTTGGCGTTGTATCACACATCTCCACATATCACACATATCCACATAGATGTATCAACAGTTACTCGCACAGTTTCGAAACTTCGCATAGTTATAACTGTATAAAGATCGTCAGTCTGCGTTTAGGAAAAATATTTTATAACAAAACAGGACAAGCGACGAGCGCAACGAGGCATATAATGAAGACGAGTACTGCGTTGACTAAATTATTATATAAACCACCTGGCTTCACATATTGATCGCATCCCTAGTTATTATTATTATAAAGAACGTCCTAGCCTGCGTTTAAGAAATATATTTAAATACAAAACAGGACGAACGCAACGAGGCTTATAATGAATACGAGTACTGCGTTTATTATATTCCTATAAACCACCTGGCTTTGCATATTGAACGTGCGATTGGAAATAAGTTCGTGCTACCCTTCCGTGGGTGGTAGATGTCGCGGTTATGTATTGGTGGTTGGGAAGGGTGGGGGGGGGGGGGGGGGATTAAAAGGGGTGAACACGTACTGTCCCCCTTTCTTTGATTGATTGGTGGTGTGGGTAAATTTCTCAAAACCTGATTTTGTGATACAGTCGCTCAATTTTAATTTGTATCTCATAACTGGGCCTCGTGCTGCGCGAAGGCCCCACGAACGTGTCGTTCTGTCGTTCTGTCGTTCTGTCGCGTTCAATTTTAAACGTTAATAACTCGGCCAATCTTTGATGAAATCTATCCAAACTTGGTACACATGTTGTTTGGCAAAAGTTTAGAAATTTTCCAAGTAGAATTTCAGTGTGGCCTTCGAGAAGCTAAGATAATAGCAGTTAATTAGTTAATTAAGTTATTACGGTAAAAACACCATTTTCAACCTGCCTTTTAAAGGAAATTAATTGTTTTACAGTATAAGATTTAAATAATTATAATTAAAAATTATACAGATGTAATCCCCATACGCCATTCTATTATAGTTTTTAATTAGTTCAAGTGATTTGCTTTAATAATTGTGTCTTTAATTGATCTAAAGTAATTAAAACGGCAAAAAAAATTTATTCTCATTAAATACTGCTCATTTATTGGCCAACATGCTGGTACATAGATGGGATGTGTGTGTCATTCCCAGTTGCTGGGAATGATTATTGGTCAAGTCTCTGCTGCTGGCTGGGAGTTGTTGCTAAGACTAACCAGAGAGGAATAGTAATAGACAACCAGTATTGCTATTCCAGCCCAGACAGCATTCTTTAAATTCACTATAAATGTTGTATTGCTATCTCAGGTGAATGACAGATATCATAACATAAATACTATCCATGGCATGGCTGTTGTGTAGGCTTCTGAAATAGTTTATTCCACAATGTATATGTCTGGTTATTTTTTAATTGAATTTTTGCAAAGTAGTAAAATTAATGTTCTTAAAAATAATATTATTATTTTATATGTAACCTAGGAAATTAGCTACATTTTTTCGCTGCAGCTTTAAGAGTGTACATTAATTTAATATTATTTCAATACCCATATTACTACATCGGCATAAGATGCGTTGGCGTTGTATCACACATCTCCACATATCACACATATCCACATAGATGTATCAACAGTTACTCGCACAGTTTCGAAACTTCGCATAGTTATAACTGTATAAAGATCGTCAGTCTGCGTTTAGGAAAAATATTTTATAACAAAACAGGACAAGCGACGAGCGCAACGAGGCATATAATGAAGACGAGTACTGCGTTGACTAAATTATTATATAAACCACCTGGCTTCACATATTGATCGCATCCCTAGTTATTATTATTATAAAGAACGTCCTAGCCTGCGTTTAAGAAATATATTTAAATACAAAACAGGACGAACGCAACGAGGCTTATAATGAATACGAGTACTGCGTTTATTATATTCCTATAAACCACCTCGCTTTGCATATTGAACGTGCGATTGGAAATAAGTTCGTGCTACCCTTCCGTGGGTGGTAGATGTCGCGGTTATGTATTGGTGGTTGGGAAGGGTGGGGGGGGGGGGATTAAAAGGGGTGAACACGTACTGTCCCCCTTTCTTTGATTGATTGGTGGTGTGGGTAAATTTCTCAAAACCTGATTTTGTGATACAGTCGCTCAATTTTAATTTGTATCTCATAACTGGGCCTCGTGCTGCGCGAAGGCCCCACGAACGTGTAGTCCTGTAATGTAGTCTGTTAGTTGGTCAGGCCTCAACCTTAATTAAAACTGTCATGAGATGAGAACTGTGAGACTCTATAGGGGGCCTGCCTATGTAGTCAATTACTTGTAATGATAACAAGTTAACAGTCACACATTACAGCATTACAGCTTTACCCTGCATTAGGCCTACTGCAGTACTGCCTGTACTGCGTTAAAAGCTGAAAAGTGTTAACCAACAGCAACAACTGAACTAGGGTTCCCCGGTTTAAGATCCTAGAGTGTCGAGGCTTTTACAGGCGTGCTGATCAATCCACTAACGATTGTCCCCAGGCGCTAACTTTGGATCTGCTAAAAATAGGTTCGTTTATATAGTTCTGTGAGCACTATCAAAAGCCTCGTGATACCTGCCACACCCACACGGCAGGAGCACTCACGTATGTTTGTATATATATATTTTAATGTATATGTCTGGTCTGAATATATAATCATTTACTTTGGGTGTGTAAGTCTCGGCGCTAGAAACTGCTTCAAGGGAAATAATGCGCTATGTGTACGTGTAAACTGTTCCGTTATGTTGTTCTGTCTGTGGACAAGTGTACGTGTGACTTATTAATATTACAGGTAGGACGCTACATACAGTAGGATCTAGTGCGTGGTAAGCGCATAACTTACTCGTGTTGGACACATTATATTATTGAATGTGTTATAGTTGCAAGTTGGGAATAGGAATAATATTACAGTATTGCGGACACATACACTCGCACTAAATGAACCGAATCTACTGCAGAGAGGTTACAGTTAGCACTTACCAGGTGGAAGGCAAAGTAGCATGATCCTGAGTGTCGTATATTCATGAACAATACAATGCAATAATAATAACTATAATATGATGATATAACGAATACAAGCAAGACTGCAAGATGTAATATGCACAACAAGATGCATCCAACAAGGTAAGAATTCATAGATCCGTATTAACTATACGAACCTCTGTACCATTACAAGCCTCAGATCTTAATGGTTAGGCCTGCTATTACATGGAATACATTCGCTTATATATATGGTTCAAAGGAGAACAGCCAATAAGGCGTAAGAACACCAGAAAGAGTAACAGCCAATGAGAGTCCAGTACTATGCTAATCGATGCCGGGCAACGGGTAAACAAGGTAAGTGATGGCGTATGGCACAGATTCAACATAAAATACAGTCGGGGTCTCAAAGTGCATATGTTCTTTGAGATTTTCTCAAAGAACTATAAGTGTAAAAGTAGCACCCCCAAATTGAACCTCACATTTTTGTGTCTCTGGACCATAAAATTGGGTGAAAATTATTTTTTCTGCTACTAAACAACGTCTGGACTGTCTGTCTGAGAATAGCCAAACCAAATGTTTTTAAAATTGGCCCCAAAATGGCTCCGTAATGGTCAAAAGCACCAAGGGCTATTTCTCCACTAATATTTGTTGAAAATTGTTGAAATTTGGATTATAGGTTCAGAAGAACCCTGAATCCAATTCTTCTTAACAAGTTTTGCCTCAAATGCTCTGGAGCCTTTTTAGAACAAAAAGGTCCCAAAAAGGGCTTTTTTGTGCCTTTTTGATATAAAAAGGCTCCAGGGCATTTCCAACCAAATTTGTTAAGAAGAAGTATGTACCAAGTATGTACCAAGTGTGTACCAAATTTCAACTCATTTCAGTCAAAATTGGCGGAGAAATAGCCTTTTTTTTTTATGAAAAAACGTCATTCTGAGATATGGGTGTTTAAAGTTTAAGGAACAATTTAAACCTTCCATTTTAACTTCCAATTTAAACCTTACATTGTAAAATATAGTGCTGCTCGAAGGGTTTACAAAAATCAGACTAGCTCTTACGTTTTGGGTAATAACTTGAGTTTGAAAAAAGATATGAGAAAACTGCTGGCAGATTTGAAATGTCCATTAAATTTGGCACATGATAGAATAAAAAAACTTTTTTGTCAATTTCCAAAATAGGGGGGTGCTACCCCCCCCCCCCCCCCCCCCCCCTAATAATTTATTAATATTGATTACTGCAGTAATAAATATTTGTTACTGCAGTAATAAATATTTGTTGCTGCAGTAATAAATATTTATTACCAGTATTTTTTTGTAGGTATTTTTATTGTTTCAGAGAGGTTTTATTAATTTATATTTTAACTCTTTAGAGACGCCATAATTGCGGGCTATCGGAATGTGTTGGTATTTGTGTCTTAGACAGTTTGTATGTTGCCCTATCTATATTAATGTATAGTACTGTTTAAATTTGTTTATCCCACAGGGCCTTAGGAATGTGAACGCCGAATTACTTTACCAATGCATTTCATTCAATGGTCAACCAGCCCTTCTTTGCCGCACTGTAAATTGTGTTATACAAAGTAAAGAATCCCAAAGATAGAGGCAGGAATAAATAGAAATGATTCGAGCGCACTAATTGGCTGTTCCCATAGATGTTTTAGGCATTGTTGGTGCGCAATGCATATTGTCAGAGAGACCGCACAGTCTGCCCAAATTTATTATGTAATCAAATGGTACAACAAGCCAAGCAAAGCATGTGACAGTTCTTTCCGGCTCTGCACCTGTTTGTTTGAAGGTCGCCGACCGTGGGTCGCTACTCGCTAGCTGTGATTGATAGCTTAAACTGGGTGTCGCTTTGCCAGGAAGGCGGTACACATCAATTGAATATCAGTCAAACATTTAAAATATCCTCAAATATAAACGCCAGGGGCAGGGGATATTTTAATATCACTATTAAGTTAAAACAACAAAAGAGTGTAGCCGTTCTATCTTACTTGAAAGTTGAAAGCCTTTCTTCGTTTTTAAGAAGGAATTCTCGCGCTCTCGGAGTTTATTTTCTCAAAGAATTCAAAGTGCCGCTAACTACCTAAAAGTGACATTTCTCAAAGAATTCAAAGTGCCTAAAAGCAGGAAATCACTTTGAGATTCCCAACTAAAAGTGTCTACAAGAATTCAAAGCGGCCGTTGGGAGTAATGTAATGCCTTTTAGACACTTTTATAAAAACTTTGAGAAAATCTCAAAGAACAGATGCACTTTGAGACCCCGACTGTAATATGCACGTAAATATTGAATAGTTCTCTGATAAAAATATAAGATACGAAGTTGGCGTTTGCATCAAAATAGGTGAACATAGATCCTTACCATACGAACTTAGATCCTTCCCATACGAACTTAGATCCTTCTCATACGAACTTAGATCCTTCCCTATACGAACTTAGATCCTTCCCATACGAACTTAGATCCTTCCCATACGAAACTTAGATCCTTCCCATACGAAACTTAGATCCTTCCCATACGAAACTTAGATCCTACTTGCATATAAAGGGAAGCGAACTTTGATCCCACCATACCAATACATTGCAATGAATTATCTATTAATTGGCAAATTATAGTTTGTTGGTGTGTCACTGATCACAACTACTTTGAGTGTATGACTTATTTGCATTAGATCATTATAAGTAGTTTTATATGATTAATGAAACACAGTACAATACACAAGACACTATACACTATAATATCGATAGAATGCGGCCAACGCACAGTACACGTGGGATCTAAGTTCGCTTCTCCTCTAGCGTGTGCTAAGGAATTTGTATAAATTGGGATCTATAAGTCCGCCTAAGATCTAAGTTCGCTTTGCTTTCAGCGTGGGATCTAAGTTCGCTTCACGACTAGCATGATGATTACCAAAGGCTTTTAATGGCATAAATTGGGATCTAAGTTCACCTACATAGTTAGGATCTAAGTTCACCTAGTTAGGATCTAAGTTCACCTAGTTAGGATCTAAGTTCACCCAGGTAGGATCTATAAGCTCACCTAGTTAGGATCAAAATTCACCGAGTTAGGATCTAAGTTCACCTAGTTAGGATCTAAATTCACCTAGTTGGGATATAAGTTCACCCAGATAGGACCTAAGTTCATCAAAGTCAGGCCTTGCAGGATCTAAGTTGGTTTTACCCTGAACTAGGCCCACCCGTAGCAGTCAGGCGGTACAGGTATAGCAGTATAGGCTGTAGGCTATTTGAGGCCTATTTAAGTATTTCTGTAGGCCTATTTCTTTTCATATACCTGCACCTGTATTCTGTATACTGGTCTGGTATACAGTTATAGCTGTAGGCAGGTACCGGTAGTCAGGTAGTGGGTAGGCCTATCAGCCTATAGCTAATGCTGTAACTGTGTAATGCATGTGCTGATTTGCCCATTTGCAGATTTGGCTGCTCTGCTCTCCTCTAGCCACTAGCTGATCAGGCTGCCAGGCCCAGGCAGTCTGGTAGTCAGGTAGTCAGTAGTGTCAGAGTGTGTAGTCACTATGCCTACACTACTGCACTAGTCAGGTCAGCAGGTCAGGTAGGACCTGGATATATCACTGATAAATTTCAATACCGGTCAGCCGGTACTGCACTGGCTGACTACTGCACTCGTGCCGTGCAGTGGACTATGGCAGTATGGACTAGGCTGTAGGCAAGTAGGCGCTAGATATACTGATATATAGGCCTAAAATATAACAGCTGAACAGTCAGACAGTCTGACAGACAGACAGTGCAGCAGTGAACAGTATAATTCGTTATTAAATCATAGCCTATATACTTCAGTAGGCGGAGTAGGCCTACTTCAGGTACCGGTACTTGTCTGTATATTTGAGTAATTACTGAATTAGCAATGGCTACCCGAGAGCATGGCGCTCGTATGTCCGATATCGGAATTCCACCAATTCTTCATGACAAACAATCGAAACGAACCTACACTCGCGGAAAGTTCCTGGGGAAGGGCGGCTTCGCTAAATGTTACGAGATTACAGACAACGAAACCCAAGAGATCTTTGCCGGCAAAATCGTACCGAAATCGATGTTATTTAAACCTCACCAGAAGGATAAAATGAAAATGGAGATCGACATTCACAGGAATGTGTCGCACAAACACATTGTTCGATTCTTTGGGTGCTTCGAGGATTCTGCCAATGTGTACGTGGTTCTCGAGTTGTGTCGGAAGCGCTCCTTTATGGAGCTGCACAAACGCCGGCGGGCGATCACAGAACCGGAGACACGCTACTTCCTCAGGCAACTACTTCTAGCCTGCCAATATCTCCACGAGAACAATGTTATTCATCGGGACCTAAAACTTGGCAATTTATTCTTAAATGACGACCTCGAAGTGAAGATTGGCGATTTTGGTTTGGCGACCCGAGTGGATTTTGCCGGGGAGCGGAAGAAAACGCTTTGCGGCACTCCGAATTACATCGCTCCGGAAGTCCTCGGAAAGAAAGGCCACAGCTTCGAGGTGGATATCTGGTCCATCGGATGTATTTTGTACACGTTGCTTGTCGGTAAACCTCCGTTTGAGACGACTTCGCTAAAGGATACGTATTCGCGTATCCGGAACAATATCTACCACGTTCCTTCTCGAGTCGGGCCCTCTGCTCGTTCGCTTATTACGCGACTTCTTCGCGCCGACCCTCAGCAGCGCCCCAATATTGCCGATATTCTGAACGACGATTTCTTTCGGTTGGGCTATCTACCCCGTTTCCTGCCCGCGAGTTGCCTCACCATGCCCCCTCGGTTCCAAGACGCGGCTAGTCAGGGGAAAGCGTTGGTAGCCGGTACCGCAGCGCCGCCCCCAGTCGTCCAACAAACCGCGCAGCAGTCCAGGAAGATTCTATCGGAGCTGAACGGGCCTTCGGGGACAGCGGTGGCCGCGGTCCCGCCCCCGCAGTCCGCCAAACCCGCCGCCCCCCAGCCGCCGACCGCCGAGTCGATGAAACCCCCCGACTCGGCGGGGGACGAAGAGGCGTCGGAACCCCTCGACTTCTACCTGTCCGACATCCACTCCCAGTTGGTGTCGGTGGTCGGTACGGAGGAACACCCTCCCGTACGTCGGCCCTCCCATAAACCGCAGCTCCAATGGGAGGAGGCGGAGGACCCCGCGTGTCAACCCTTCCTCTGGGTATCCAAATGGGTTGACTACTCGGATAAGTACGGCTTGGGTTACCAACTGTGCGACGATTCCTTCGGAGTTCTGTTTAACGATTCGACTAGGTTGTTACTGCTCTCCGACGGCGTTACCATCCAATACATCGACCGCAATGCGAAGGAGGAGTTCCATCTTATAGACAAGTTCCCGGCTGATACTCTGAGTAAGAAGGTGACCTTGTTGAAGTACTTTAGGACGTATATGTCTGAGCATTTACTGAAGGCTGGAGGTTCTGTGAGTTTGCGAGAGGCTGAGACGATCGGACGTCTACCGTTCCTGCGTACTTGGTTCCGCACCCGTTCCGCAATCATTCTCCATCTATCCAACGGGACTCTGCAGATAAACTTCTTCCATGACCACACTAAGCTGATTGTGTGCCCGCTCATGGGCGCGGTCTCCTACATAGACACGGCTCGTCAGTTCCGCACCTACAAGCTGAAACTGATCGAGGAGCACGGATGTTGTCGGGATCTGGAGAGTCGGTTGAAGTACGCGGTTAATATGGTCGACCGGTTGGTCAAGCAGCACATCGCGACGAACGGGGCCTCGGGATCTGGGCCGCGACCCAAGACGGTGGCTGGAGTTGGTGGCGGGGCCACGCAGACGCGAGGTGGGGAACCGTTCGGTGGCACCGCTCGACCCACCACAGCCCATCCTATATGAGATGAATAATTAGAACCTGTTAAACATCATTAGGACATTAATCTATAGATACAGTTCATGTTGATGCGTGGGCGAGGTTACCAACATTCTCCCTTAACGCTTAACTTATTTCACTGCCTACATGAATTGCCTTAGTTGTATTTGTATATTTCAATTTCAAACTCATTTTTATAAAATTTGTGTGATGTATTAACTCTTGGACTACTTAACCAATCGGAGTATCTAAATCAGAGTATTTAGGTAGGAAATAATGTAGGATATTGTGCCGCTGTCCGTTCTGCAGTAAGTCATCCGTAATTTCAATTAATTATAATTAATGTTGTTTTGTTTTATGGATGCCAATGTGGCATTTCCGTCTTTTTTCCACTATTTTAGAATTATTCATTTTTCTGCGGTGGACAATCTAAAGGTCACTTATAAAAGCCAAACTGTTAAACCTTAACCTAATGTATATAATATTATTATTGTCGTTTTATTGATTGTGATGCCGGTCATTTATATATTATGGCGGGGTTTCAAATTCAGAAACGACCACACTGTGAGGCGAGCCACGAATATATCGGAGCCATGGCGAACTGACACCGTTAGATGGGGGGGGGGGGGGGGGGGGGTTGGGTCAATAATGGCAAATAGTTGTTATTGTCGTCGTCGTTACCATTTTGACATGATAATAACTTTGTCGGATTTAAAGCTGTCGAGTTGAAAATTTGTAGGCATCAAAAAACCAAAAGTTCCGATTTTCCGGTCCCGCTAGATGGCTACATGTCTAAACATTAAATGTCATCCCATTTCTTTGTTTTTAATTCGTTCAAGCTGAAACATGGCAGGTTTGTACTAGAGTCATTCAAAGGGGGCTAATCCGTCTGCAGTTCTCTAGTCTGTCGCTAGTTATCTAAATCTCGGAAAGTGAAATCCGCGACCATTCCGTTATTTTTGACCCGTTCAAGCTGAAACTCGGCAGATATACACGCTAGAGCGTAGAACATCGTCTGGCTGCGTCTTTGTTGGGACAGTAATCCCTCGGCAGTTCTTCAGTCTACCGCTAGTTGGCTGAAATGAAAACACTTTAGAAATGTCTGAGATGAAAAGCTTCAGCCATTTCGTATTATTGTTTATAAACCTTTCTTCCTGATGATACCTGGTACATATATTCTTGACCTCGGACTGAGTTTTTGTGGGATCTTAAATCGACTGCAGTTACCCAGTATACCTCTACAGTAGGTGGTAGAGTGATTAGAGAACATCTGCTCAGTTTTGCTTACAATTATTTTGAGTTGACACTTAACTAACATAAGTTTATGTCACGTGCTGCGCAAAGGCCCCACTCCGTGTATGCATATTGTTCCTAGTCAGGATAGTCAGCATTTAATTGGGATTATTCAAGAAGTTGCGTGTTAATGACATTCCAAACGAAAATATCGAAATTCAGCTCACCGACTGCCCTGGTAACGACCGACGGCCCTGGTAACGAATCACAATATATACAAGAAAGAAAGCAATTTAAATAAAAACATGGATACGCTCCATTTATATTGTGTCAAATCAAACACATGTATTATTTCCATTTATATTAATGAGTGCTGATTTATTATCCAGTTTGCAGTGACGGGACTAGCTACTGTATGTAAATAATTGTTTAACGTGTAGGCCTTCTGTAATCCATTATGGCGAAACGTCCAATAGGATATATATAGTCAAGATGGAGTAATGATTTATCACATCCATATAGGAGATAACTTCCAATAAACTTTAATTAGATTTAAATGTATATACCGTGTACCTGTTTAAATTTCACTTAAATTCGATATAGTACATGATTAAAATGTATAAATGAGTATTCATAAAATAATTTCTTCACATACCGAACGCTGATAAGTTGACATAATGTAACAAAATTACATACATCTCACAAATCTAAAGGTTCGCGACATAGATGATGCCATTTTTGTTAATATCATAAACAGCTGCCCTAACTTGGAAATCCTCCATACTCCATATTCAGTTATCACCATGTGTGAACTACCGAATCTAACTAAACTGAAAAGGTTAAAGGTTTTGAATATTAAGTGGTGTTTCTTTATTAAAGACAGGCATATAATAAAATTACACGAATTACTTCCTGAGCTTGAGATTTTTACACGAGTCAACTAAGCTCCTCCAACGAAACATAAATAGTCCCCGAATCCTATATTTATATATTAAACCTCCAAGTATTACTTCACATTTACCATCCAATACTGCCTACCTTATAGACAAGGGATTGACTATTCCTAATTACCAAAGTACAGTCAAACAAATTGAGTTATTTGTTAAGGAAACGCATCCCGAGGAATTCAAATTATTCTATCAACTACGAAAGTTTCCTATTCTGTCTCATTTGGATTTAAATTGTTGTCTTCCAGATTTTCCTGATATCATTTCATCAGCTGCCCGTAGAGGTATTGCTCTACCTACAGTTACTCATTTAAATTATTGTATGTGCTGTGGTATTAATCCTCGAACGATCTCATTGAATCATTTAAGCTGCATATTTCCTCAATTAAAGACGTTAGAATTCAGAGGGTTTGGGGTTATAGTTGCTGAAAACCCTAACGGTACCCTAAAATCAGTCCACTCTCTCCATATAGCTGCACAGGATTATCAAAGTCTAAGGATGCTACTGAAAGTTGTGCCCTCATTTACTACACTAGTGATAGAGTTACCTCCATTAATTACATTTCCTCTAGGAGTTGTGTTGAAGAGAGACATCAAGGAAATCGATGATACTGGAAACTTAGATCATCTAGAGAACTTCATAATTTCGTATATCAAAGATTCGTCTGCATTATTTGTGGAATTGTTAGCCAACACTGTGTGGAAATGCTGTGATAAGTTGGAGTTTATCAGAGTTTTACAGATACGTTAACTGTGGCTTTGTCCTTCTCAATATGGAAACATTGTACAACGATTGCAGTGTAATTGTTAATTTGTGTATACGTGTGTGTAGTGCTGAACACTGAAACTGAAATCCAAATTGAAATAATGAGTGAAACCGACCACCACCGATGGGATGTTTGATAACCAGGCGGATATGTACAACTTTGATTTGTTATGTTTACATTGAAGTTTTTTATTTTTCAGTAATGTGTTTTTCATTTTGATTATTCCGTGTTTTCACACAAAATCCGATTTCGACTAATCCCCTTTATTAACCCTCTACAACTTAAATTATGAATTTGGGTTGTAAACATTTTTTGTAAAAGCTTTTGCGGACATAACAAGTCATTTTTACGCAATGCGCGGAATACTCTAAAATAGCACTAAAATTGTTCAACTACGCGTCGGTCAGAAATTAGAACCAAGATGACGAAATCTGTCAGCTGATTCTTGGTGTACGTGGAGATTCCTTTGTTTGAGCTTATTCGGCCAATCAGAGCAATCTTCCCAGTTATGCCAGTAGAGACCTACCTGAGGAAACTGGCGCATGCGCAGTTATAGTTTTTCTGAGAATTAGATTCCTCTCAGAATTCTGTACTAAGTACGGACGGTAAAGTGACCGTTTATAGTTTTGGTTAGAAAGGCCCGCCTCTGTAACCTGTTCCTTTCCTTCATTTAGTAAAGTGACTGTTTATTGTTTTGGTTAGAAAATCCCGCCTATGTAACCTGCTCCTTTCCCTGATTTGGTAAAGTGACCGTTTATTGTTTTGGTTAGAAAGGCCCGCCTCTGTAACCTGCTCATTTCCTTCATTTAGTAAAGTGACTGTTTATTGTTCTTAGGTTTATTGATCTTAGGCGTAGGCAGGTGTAGGTGTAGGCGTAGGTGTAGGCGTAGGTGTAGGCTTAGGTGTCGGTGTAGGCGTAGGTGTAGGCGTAGGTGTAGGCTTAGGTGTAGGCGTAGGTGTCGGTGTAGGCGTAGGTGTAGGTAAAGGTGTAGGCGTAGGTGTAGGCTTATGTGTAGGTGTAGGCGTAGGTGTACATGTAGGCGTACGTTTAGGTGTAGGAGTAGCGTTTACACCCGTATTAGGTACAATATGTAATTTTGAAATAATTATAGTGTGTATTCGAATGACATTCTGTGATTATATTTAGAATGGTGACATATGTACTGGACGTATAATGGTGTAGGGACATACAATGGCCTACTATATTTATACGGCCTAACAGGTCACTTGAAGTTGCCTCTTAAAACGAGGCCAGTTTTTTTACAATAATTTTATATTTTGATATGGGGAGAGTTCTATGAATTTTCATTTGCTGCAATTTAGTCAACGGACGTAATTGAAGTCTCCTCATTAAACAAGCTACTAAATTTTATGGTAGCTAGTGTTTTAGGTAGGTATAGCTAGAAATTTCAATACTGGCTCCGACATCCGACTTCCTTCTATAAATATTTTGTAGTAGCTAGTTCTTATTACAATTTGTATAGAAAATGTTCCAGAACATGTTAGCTATTCATTTAAAAATCAATTATTTTCTAGAACAACTATTTTTTGTTCTAGATTTGAGAATAAGCGAGAATACATGATAAACAGAGAATATCACCTGTTCTAGGAGTGATATACGATATATCAACCTGAAGCAAAATGCCGAATGCCGAGGTTGTTATACAAAGTTTATTTGCCTAGGACAGGTGATATTCTGTTTATCACATGTGTTCGAACTTATTGAACACGAAGAGGGCCATCCTGCATAATAAGGTAAAGCAACAAACCCCACTCCACAATTTAGTATTTACCTCTCCAATTTTTTATTATAGCTAGTATTGTTGCTTTTTGTATAGAAATCGTTCTAGAATATGCTAGCTATTTATTTTTAAAAAATGAACCCTCAGTTTCAAATATTTTTTATTCCAGAACATATTTTGGAAAAATATCTTGATTATATTTTAAACACATGGGAACAATTAATTATACACCACCTAAGGCCGCGTTCACACTACCGAGTTAAAGTCAAAAGAAAATAAATGTAGCTAGAAATATTAAATAATAATACATTATATAATATAATACATAAGCAGATAATTGCATTCTATGTACAAAAAATTAAATTTTGTTTTACAATTTGTCTTTTGACTTTGACTTTAACTCGGTAGTGTGAACGTGGATTAAGAATTTGGAATTGCTTCTTTTTTTTGTTATTTAAGAATAAGTTCGCTACCGGAATTATATAAAAAATGTTCTAGAAAATTGTTCCAGAACTTTTTTCTATATTTAATAACATTTTTTCTAGCTGTTCTTTAGGGCCTACACAAAATATTAAAAATAGAAAAATCTAGCTAGTATATCATTTTTGTAATTAAAAAAACTCAATTAATTAGTAATACAAGTTTCAAATAATTTTTGAATATACTGTAGCTAACTGTACTGTATATCACACGGTGTGATATACAATATATCAACCGCTAAAAATAAGTGAGAACATGTGATAAACAGAGAATATCCCTGTTCTAGGAGTGATATACGATATATCAACCTGAAGCAAATAAATACCTGTACCTATATATTGTATAACTACCGAGGCCGAAGGCCGCGGAGGTTGTTATACAAAGTTTATTTGCTGATGAAAGTTGAAGAAAGCTGAAGAGAGCTGTTTAAAAAGAAAAAAGAATAAACCCATAAAAACTCTACTCAATATTCATTTAAAAGTATTAAGAAATTTACTTAATAATATTTCATTATAATTTACTAGCTATGTTAAAATAAATAAAACTAGCTACAGTATATGTTCTAGAACATTAAATTTTTTATTGTATTTATGTTCTAGAATAGTATATAATACTTTAATATTTTATATTGTTCGGCAACTCCTCAATGTTGCCATTTTATCAATGATATATGATTTATAAATGTAGTGCTATATGGAACTCTAACCGAAGTGATGATACAAAATTTTCAAAAAACGGTCACACAGGCTATACTACAGTATAGTGCGGACTTCTATATTAGCTCCTGGTTGACAAATGCGATATTACTTCAAAATTATATTGTTATTTCCTGGATTTTTTTTATTGATTTGCGTGAGATATTTGTAGTATTCAGTTGTTGAAGGCAGGTTGAGCAATTCCTTAAGGTGGATAACTAGGTTGTTAACGTCGCAGAGTGCGTGAATGAGTCTTCAGTTGTTGAAGGCAGGTTGAGCAATTCCTTAAGGTGGATGACTAGGTTGTTAACGTCGCAGAGTGCGTGAATGAGTCTCTATCCTTAGTGGTTTTGTGCACTCAAAGGACTCGCTTAAGGTATGTGGACTGAATTTTGCTAAGTGAGTGGAAGTTATTGGCTGAAAGAAACTGAGAAATTATGTCGCATTGCGAAATAAAGTTGGGAAATATGTATCCCTACGCGATTTGGTAATGCGAAAATAATTATTGTCGTATTAACTACAGTCCCGCTCACCAACAGAGTGCCATCGGATCCGATCGGATCCAACACACTCCGACAGCTTCAAACAAGCACAATGCTAACCTACGGAGAATTAGTACTGTTTGATTCTGTTTGTTATCATTCTGTTTGAGAAAATATTTCCAACAAGTTTAGTCTGTTGGAGCCCATCTGAATCTGTCTGAAATCCGTCTGAAAGTGTTTGAAATTTCTGTTGGATGTTGTTTGAAGTTGTCTGAAGCTGTTTGAAGTTGTCTGAAGTTGTTTGAATCTGTCTGAAGCTGTTTGAATTTGTCTGAATCTGTTTGAAGCCATCGGAATTTGTTGGAATTTGCCAATGCCTTACAAAAGCGTAGTACAATAACAAAATGTCAATCACATTAACTCTCAAATTGAAGTGATTGTGAGGGTGTACCATTGTAAAGTATAACCCGAAGCTAAGATTTGTTTCATTTAATTTAATCATAAGAATATTTTATTATATGAATTAACTTGCATGCATAAACGAATAACCTATAATATAATAACACCAACCGGAACACGATTTTAATTACGTAATTAGAAATGTAAATAATCACATTAACTCGCTTGTTATTATTATTATTTAGTAGCTTAACGGCTTAACGGCTTAACGGAGTGTTGGTATTATTTTGCTACTCCAATATATGGCGGCATCAGGAGATGAAGAGTACAATAATTTGATTCTTAGTAACTATAGATAGAATCAATATAGTAAAATACTGCAGTTCAATTCATTTTGTAACACTATATTGCTCTATCTTTTATTAAATAATTAAGCAAAAATATGTGTATTACATTATTAACGAAATACATGGGGAAAAACGTGGAACATTTTTTTTCAATATTCTCTCGACTCTTTGTTAACCTCGCTGGCGCTCGGTAAATAAAATGCCTCGAGAAAAATGAACAAAATGTTAAAGTGAGATCTGATTCTGTGCATCTGCGTTGAATATATTAATTTAATATATTGATAATTAATAACTGAATTTCGCTGGAGTTAATTCTATTTACCGTGGCTCCAGGGGCGTGATGGCTATGTGGGTCATTGTGATTCATAAATCATACTTGGGATTATATGATGAGTATGTGCATTGAGGAGGGGGGGTGGGGGGGGGGGGGGGGGCTAGTGTCCTTGTATGATGTCACGTGACAACCATAATTTAATGTAATCAATGTATATCCGCCATTGGCATTGCCGTACTAATGTGATGAAAAAGGTAGACCTAATCACGCCAGATACTAATAAAAATAATGTCTTAAAAACTAAATTTTATTCATTCATACATCAGTACATAGGCAATGTAGCCAAATAGCAAATAAAGCCAGGACCGCACAATTACAGTAATTGACGAAACAAAAACAAAACTAGAACAGAGCATATCCAAACTTGTAGATACATATAAACCACATAGATTTAGAAATAATCACAAAGCTAATAAGTGCACACTATATTAACTGTAGAGGAGGGTACTGTCTCCTGCGCAAAGCAAAATCTAATCATGAGTATTTTTTACTGTAACTCGTAACTTAAAGAAAATGGGCCTTTCTCGAAGAAATCCTACATGGGCATTATTTTGGAGTTAACCCGGCAAGAAGGCTTGGCTCATTGGAAGTGTATTTCGGTAAAGCTCTATAGTATGGCTCTGTTTAAAGCATAACCCGGCCAAGACGACAGACATTAGCATGGGAACACGAACACACCATATGATCCTTCCCCTATTCATTTCAATGGTAGCCAGCTTGTCTTTCCCGCACTGGGGGTAGACCATTGGCTAGCTTTATGCTATGCTATTGTGTTTTGTGTTATACAGAGACAGTAACAGGATAAAGAGAAATACCGACCTCGCTAATAATGGGCTGGTCCCACAGGTCAGTTTAAAGGTAAGTGGTACAGTAGGTACTACAGTTTGCATGTTCAAGGGCGCCAGTTGCTATTCGCTGCCATGGAGTTCCTGTAATACATTCAGACACTTTCACTCTTGTAGTATCCTAGCGTCCAGGAAGTTGTGAGTTGAGTGTGGGTAGGGTGGGTGGAGTGATTGACAGGTTGTTGGAAGTTGTCTGATTCTGTTTGAAGCTATCTGAAATTGTTTGAAGCTGTCTGAATCTGTTGGAAGTTTTCGGACGGATCCGATGGCGCTCTGTTGGTGAGCGGGACTGTATTTACATACAGTACTGGTGTGTAAAGTAGCACTTTACAGTGTGATGATCCGAGTGGCTTTGTTACACGAACGAACGAACGTTAGTGAGTGAGTGAAAATAAAGCCACGAGGATCAGAACACTGTAAAGTACTTTACGTATATGGATATTGCTGCATCTTCTGACTCAAGTGAAGAATGGATGCATGAGTGGCATTTAATGATAAGTGAGGGTATATCTTTTGCGTAGAGGTATAGCCTACATAGAGGCTTCATGTAGGTATGTGTAGCCTACATGTAGATGCACGTGTAGGGTGAATGTAGGTAGGTGTAGTCCCATAGATATTAATGTAATTTATGTGTCAACTTGCAGTAACGTGATACACGGTCGTCAATCAGGATGTATGGCAATAATCTCTGATCTCCACGGTACAATACGGTACATCAACATGCAGACCTGTCTGCTGTCAAACAACAGGTTTTACTACATACTGCAGTACTGTATAAATATCAAACATCGCGTTCTGATTATACTAAAGTCCCTTACTCGTCATAAATATTATGCCCTAATAAATTTGAGTATGCTAACGCCACGAAAGGCATCGTTCCATTAGATTAACTCGTTCTGATTTATATGTTTATTGAGTAAGAGTAACCTAAACAAGAATAACAGCCATCATCGCGGGGACTATAGTCTACCAGAAACCCTGACCCCCCTCTGCCCCTCTTTATCTGTTTATCAACCATACATCCATGGGACTTGAACAGTACTTCAGCATTGAAATGTTTTGGACGTTTTGTTTTGAAAGTAAAAATATAGAAGTCTGGAAGTTTTGTTTGTTTTAATTTTTCAGGCAGTCACATTCCACCAACCAGCAACAGTCCCATCCCTTCCCACTATCCCGCGGACCACCACACTGTTTCATTATAAAGTATTCCCATCTCGATGATGGGAATTAATCAGTAATCCGATGGGATTCAAATCCCATCTCGAAGTAACAGCAAAACAATAACACGAAAAGTCAATAGCTTTACAGTTATATTTGATTGCATTGAAAGTTATTAGAAAGAAGAAGTTAAATTGCATATCCATTAAAATATCATGAAATTGATACGGCAGTTTAGTAGATTAAAACGGCCACAGCAAGATTTATAAAATGAAAAATAAGTAAAATCAGCACAGCACACAATATTATCAATATAGACATTGAAGACAATTTAATAAACAAATACTATAAAAAATATCTACTAACAATCAATACATGATATATATAATATATATAATATATAGGCCTATACATCAGCGACTACCATCGCCACTCTGGTTCAATCAGTCAGTCCGGTATCATTGTTAGCGTTTTGTTGAATTACCCACTCATCCTCAGACCCTCATGGACACCGACGATACGAGCTCTAACCCTAACCGTTAGTCGATTCCTCCTTGACTGGAAACATCAGGTTCGGGCCGTTCGGCCCATACAAAGTCATTAGCCTCCATGCCTGAACCCGCAGGATCATAAGATCTACAGTATGTATCGGTATATCGTTCAGTCGTTTTTTCCTTTGTCAGTACTGTAGTATTGATAGGCTCCGTCTCGTGGGTATTCAGGGGACCCCCATTCGACGTATTCGCATCTCCTCCTGGTTGTTTCGGGTACCACCGCCCGCCATATGCGCATCTCTTCGTGGTTGTTCCGGGTACCGCCCCCATTCGCCGCATTCGCATCTCATCGAGGAAGTTCGGGTCCGGGTACCCCGTGTAGGCGTATTCATTCATCATTGTTGTTTTTAAAGACCTACCTACACCTACCTACATTCACCCTACACGTGCATCTACATGTAGGCTACACATACCTACATGTAGCCTCTATGTAGGCTATACCTCTACGCAAAAGATATACCCGATAAGTGATGCACAAAAACGCCTTAAAATATCATAGCACATAGAATATCATAGCAACCAAAAAACGGTAGCATAGCAACACGTCTAATCAAGCAAGTATACAATAATACTACTACTGCTGTTAGTACTACTTACTACTACAGCGTAGGCCTATGACAGTATGACAGTACTGCTGTCTGGCAGTAGGAATAGCAATTTGCTTTGCACCCGGTAGCCTTCTCCTGGCCCTGACAGCCTGATACCTGGATACCTCGTACCTACACTACATACGGACGTACTCGTACTGTAGTGGCCATACCTGAAACAGTGACACAGTACGACATGTCTTCCGCGTCTACTATATCGGCTTCTCGAACTACGTCTAGTATCCGAGACTATTTACTGTACGAGAAAATCGGTAAAGGCGGGTTCGCTACTGTCCATCGCGCTGTTTCTAAACTCAACGGTCAAGAAGTAGCGATTAAATGCATTGATCGGAACGAGGTAGAACGACGAGGGATGACTCATCGCGTGGATAACGAGATGGCCCTCCATTGGCAGATGAAACACCCTTCTATTCTAGAACTATACGATGTACTTAAGGACGACACATACTTCTACTTAGTTTTAGAATTCTGTCCGAACGGGGAACTGCAGAGCCACGTGGCGACGTATAGCAACGGAGTTCGTCCACAAGAAGCTCGTCGCTTTATGAACGAGATCGTTCGCGGAGTCTCCTATCTCCATTCACACGGCATCCTCCATCGCGACCTCTCCTTGTCCAACATCCTGTTAACCCGGGATTTCAGTTGCCGTATCGCCGATTTCGGATTGTCCACGCAGCTCACGGAGCTGCGAGAGAAGCACTACACGCTGTGCGGAACTCCCAACTATATATCGCCGGAAGTCGCCCATAGAGAAGCTCACGGACCGGAGTCTGACGTGTGGTCGCTAGGGATTATGCTGTTCACGCTGCTAACGGGTCGGCCTCCGTTCGACATGGCCAACCCGATGGCGACGCTGAATCGCGTCCGAGCCGCGCGGAATGTCGACATTCCGGAATCGCTCCCGGCCGACGCGCGGGACCTCCTCACCGCGATTCTCCAACCCAACCCGTCGGACCGTCCTGATATCGGCGGCGTATTGCGACACCCGTTCCTACTGGGGGAGTCACAGACCTCGGTGGATAGCGGACACGTGTCCGTGTCTACGGGGTTCAGTTCGGGGCGAGTCCCCCAGCGGGGGCGCCAGGTTGCAACCATAGAGGAGGAGGACAGTAAGATTAGTGGGAACGAGTGGGTGGAGGAACTTAAATTCAGCATACATGAGTTGGTAGATGGATGTGGGAAAGGCGATGTCAGGGGGGAAGGTAAGAGGGAGAGGGGGGGAGGTAAAGGAGCGGGAGGGGAAGGTAGGGGGCCGAGGGGGGGCAGTAGCAGACACTCATCCACCGATAATTCATCCAATAAAAACCAACCGAGATTCCGCCCGGAGAGCAACCGGTGTCCTTCCGACAGTCAGTACGACCCCCGGAACTACCAGAGTTCCGGGAGCGATCCCGGAGATTCGGAGAGCCAACGCGAGTTTAAGAAACCTCTTCCGGTGTCGCGGACAGCAGCTCCTCTACAGAAGCTCTCGGATCTATGTCCGCCGTTCAGTACCGCTCGACTGCGTCCGATACGACAGGCCGGACGCAAGTCGGTAGTCAGCATCACCGATGACGGGAGCGTCCGTTTGCAGTTTCTCGGGGGGAAGGGGGGAAATCTAATGACGATATCCACCGACGGGGATTCCATCGCGCTGGGAACTAGCAACTACACTTATGACTCGCTACCCTCGGCCTACTGGCGTCGTTACGTCTACTCGGCCAAGTTCGTCAACCTGGTTCGCTCCCGAACTCGTAAGATCACCATCTACTCGCCGCACTCGCGCTCAACCTTGATGGAGAACTCGCCGGATCCCGACTTCGAGTTGCAGACCTACGACGGGATGCGCGCGTTGCGTACGCGAGACGTTGTCCGTGTGACAACGATGGCGACGGGAGCCACGAGGGAGATACGCAACACCTCCGAGTCTCGGAACCTCCCAACCGATCTGCAGTCGCTATTCAGTCGTGTCAACGACTCCTACTTGAAGTGTCTCCGGATCGAACAGGGGATTAAGGATCTCGAGATAAACGTCGGAAGTAGTTCCGACTCCTTCTTCCCGGTTATAATATCTCGACAGCCGTACGGAACGCAGCCACTAGGCGGCGTCTCCGGGAGTACTCCCTCAAGCGGTACGCTCCCGAATAATAGTGTTATCTCTTTGGCGACATTGCCTAGCCCCTCGGAGATTTCTACTAATTTCGATGGCAGCGCCTCCAGCGGAAGGGAGGCGCGTTCCATAACGTTTCTAGGCGGTAAGAAGGCGCCATCTAGAGGCGGTTCTGATCCATCTTCTGTCGGTAACACGGCCCCCGTACCGCGTCCCCATAGCAACCAATCGGCAATATCCGGGAGCCAATCATCGGGGGTTGTTAAGAGTCTATTCGTTAGCAACGTGGGTTGGGCCTCCCAACTGGCCGACGGACAGGTCTGGGTTCAGTACAGCGACGGGTGTCAGCTGCGGGTTGGCAGTAGAAACGGGGCGACCCATACAGACCCATCGGGTCACACGAAACTTTACGAATCCGGGACCCCAATACCGGATTCAATACGAGCGAAACTCTCCGATATGCCCAGAATTCTACAACTCTTTGTTGATAACATCGACAGAGACAACGGATAGATAGAGAGCCGACCCAAAATATATGATATGCAATTTTCATTTTTATATTTTTTTAATTTTAGGACAAAATATTTACCCGGGCAATATGAATTAACGACTTAAGGTTAACAAACTTTAAAAAAAACTGGTTGTTTTAGGAATAAAACCAAAAGCAATTCATAAACAGTTAGCCTTGGAGGAAAGGACGTCAGTAATTTTGATACTTTATTTTGTTAATGTTGTTTGGGTTCACCTTTGCTTGTGAGTGATTATGTAATGCACGCGTTTTGTGAAGAATATGGCGTATAACTAATTGTTTGTCTTCATATTTTGGGTAAATATTTTCCGGGTAGATTTATCGTAGTTTCTCTGTCGTCTTTTAAAATCTTATGTAATTTTGTAAATGTCGTTTATTGTTTTATTTATTTGTAAGAAGCGTCAATCAACTAGCCTTATAATATAGTTAAGAAAGAGGTGTGTTAATTATTATTAATTGTTTTGTTTGTCTATGATAAACTTATCTCAATAAATATATTATTTTGTATATAAATATATAATATTATGTAATAATCCCGAATGCGTTACGTTAGCGGTGTTACGTTCGCTAGACAAATCCATTACGACTTTAACCTCTGGGAGAATAATCGGCCTTACCTGCTGCAAATATCGGCCTTATCTGCTACAAATATCGGCCTTATCTGCTGAACCAATATCGGCCTTATCTGCTACAAATATCGGCCTTATCTGCTGAACCAATATCGGCCTTATCTGTAGAACAAATATCGACCTTATCTGCTACAAATATCGGCCTTATCTGCTGAACAAATATCGGCCTTACCTGCTACAAATATCGGCCTTATCTGCTACAAATAGCGGTCTTATCGGCTGAACCAATATCGGCCTTATCTGCAGAACAAATATCGGCCTTATCTGTAGAACAAATATCGGCCTTATCTGCTACAAATATCGGCCTTATCTGCTGAACAAATATCGGCATTATCTGCTACAAATATCGGCCTTATCTGCTGAACAAATATCGGCCTTATCTGCAGAACAAAGATCGGCCTTATCTGTAGAACAAATATCGGCCTTATCTGCTACAAATATCGGCCTTATCTGCTGAACAAATATCGGCATTATCTGCTACAAATATCGGCATTATCGGATGAACAAATATCGGCCTTATCTGCTGGACAAATATCGACCTTATCTGCTACAAATATCGGCCTTATTTGCTGAACAAATATCGGCCTTATCTGCTACAAATATCGGCCTTATCTGCTGAACAAATATCGACCTTATCTGCTACCAATATCGGCATTATCTGATGAACAAGTATCGGCCTTATCTGCTACAAATATCGGCCTTATCTGCTACAAATAGCGGTCTTATAGGCTGAACCAATATCGGCCTTATCTGCAGAACAAATATCGGCCTTATCTGTAGAACAAATATCGGCCTTATCTGTAGAACGAATATCTGCCTTTATCTGCTACAAATATCGGCCTTATCTGCTACAAATATCGACCTTATCTGCTGAACAAATATCGGCCTTATCTATAGAACGAATATCGGCCATATCTGCTACAAATATCGGCCTTACCTGCTACAAATATCGGCCTTATCTGCTACAAATAGCGGTCTTATCGGCTGAACCAATATCGGCGTTATCTGCAGAACAAATATCGGCCTTATCTGTAGCACGAATATCGGCCTTATCTGCTACAAATATCGGCCTTATATGCTACAAATATCGGCCTTAACGGCTGAACAAATATCGGACTTATCTGCTGAACAAATATCGACCTTATCTGCTGAACAAATATCGGCCTTATCTGCTACAAATATCAACCTTCTCTGCTGAAGAAATATCGGCCTTATCTGTAGAACGAATATCGGCCTTATCTGCTATAAATATCGGCCTTATCATCGACCTTATCTGCTACAAATATCGGCCTTATCTGCTGAACAAATATCGACCTTATCTGCTACAAATATCGGCATTATCTGATGAACAAGTATCGGCCTTATCTGGTGTGAACAAATATCGGCTTTATCTGCTGAACAAATATCGGCCTTATCTGCAGAACAAATATCGGCCTTATCTGTAGAACGAATATCGGCCTTATCTGCTACAAATATCGGCCTTATCTGCTACAAATATCGGCCTTATCTGCTACAAATATCGGCCTTATCTGCTGAACAGATATCGACCTTATCTGCTACAAATATCGGTCTTATCTGGTGAACAAATATCGGCCTTATCTGCTGAACAAATATCGACATTATCTGCTGAACAAATATCGGTCTTATCTGGTGAGCAAATATTGGCCTTATCTGCTACAAATATCGGCCTTATCTGGTGAACAAATATCGGCCTTATCTGCTGAACAAATATCGACATTATCTGCTGAACAAATATCGGTCTTATCTGGTGAGCAAATATCGACCTTATCTGCTACAAATATCGGCCTTATCTGGTGAACAAATATCGGCCTTATCTGCTGAACAAATATCGACATTATCTGTTGAACAAATATCGGTCTTATCTGCTGAACAAATATCGACCTTATCTGCCGCAAATATCGGCCTTATCTGGTGAACAAATATCGGCCTTTCTGCTGAACAAATATCGACATTATCTGCTGAACAAATATCGGTCTTATCTGGTGAGCAAATATCGACCTTATCTGCTACAAATATCGGCCTTATCTGGTGAACAAATATCGGCTTTATCTGCTGAACAAATATCGACATTATCTGTTGAACAAATATCGGTCTTATCTGGTGAGCAAATATCGGCCTAACCTGCTACAAATATCGGCCTTATCTGCAGAACAAATATCGGCCTCATCTGCTACAAATATCAGCCTTACCTGCCACAAATATCGGCCTTATCTGCTGAAGAAATATCGGCCTTATCTGGTGAACAAATATCGGCCCTATCTGGTGAACAAATATCGGCCTTATCTGCTGAACAAATATCGGCTTTATCTGCTGAACAAATATCGGTCTTATCTGGTGAACAAATATGTTCCGATACAAATTATGTTTCGATACAAGAAGATCCTTAAAAGTTTATGTTGAACTTCAATAGCAGGATCAGTTAAAAATATTTAATAGAAACTAGGGATGTGGCGAATGTCCGCATTCGCATCTGCATCCGCGGATATCCGCATGATTTTTCGCATTCGCATCCACATACGCACCCATGGCATGAGGATGTGACATGCGGATGTTACATGCACTATTCAAGCATCCTGTCTGAAGGCCCACCAACCACTAAATTAAATTTTCAATAATAATTACTGGTAATTATAGTGGAATAGTAATAATAGTAATGGTAATTAAAAAATACAATAACAATAATACTTGTTTATTATTTGACCGACATACCTCCAGACAGACAAACAGACTGACTGACAGAAATACAAAGAAACAGACAGTCAAGATGCTGTCAAAAGTAAAAACTGACATCGGAAATGAGTTCGCCGACCTGGAAAACCCCCTTAGGCATATTTTGGTGAGGTTAAATGATTTTGTTTATTTTTTGACAGACAAACAGACAGACAAAAAGACAGACATACATTTAGACAGTTTCTGTAGGAGGAGCAACCTTAGAAGTTCGATTTTGTGTTCACCAGTGTGTGTACACGTACATTGTTGTACTCTATACAGTATACACTAACACTCGACGGGAGCAATATAAAAAATGTTGGTTGTATTATTGTTTTGTTATATTATGTCCCATTCTGTTCTATAACCTTAGACTCTTGTTAGTATATTAATATAAGATTAGAATATAATATTAAAATGCTGGTATAACCTTGATGTAAAAGGGAGTCCAGGCAAAAATATGTATGTTTTAATAGACATCCGCATCCGCATCCGTGCGGATGTCACCTCAGACATCTGCATCCGCATCCGTGCGGATGTCACCTCAGACATCTGCATTCGCATCTGCATCCGCATCCGTGCGGATGTCACCTCAGACATCTGCATCCGCATCTGCATCCGCGGATGTTAAAAATATGACATTCGCAACATCCCTAGTAGAAACAACAAAATTTGAAATAATATTGATGTCTCTGGAAAACGGATCAGAAGTAATATAATTTATGGTGAATAATAGCATTCATTCATTTATTTTACTTTTAACAAAAGAAATAAACAGAATCTAATACTTGTTCCAATTGGAAATCGCCTTGTTGAGGAATATATTTAATCACTTGCTGAACTAAAACCTGATCCGCCGGTTTCATTTGCCGGACTGACAGCTTGATAACAGACTGAGCCAACTGTTCTATAAGGGGCTGTTCGTGGAGCCTTACAAACTGCTCGCGACAAACACGGTTCATAGCGTCGACGCTGGTGGCGTGAGTCCAGAAGCAGTCGTGTACCGAGGCAAAGGTAATCCCCCGCCGTTGACAATACAGAGCGGTGAGCATCATATGACAGGAATCCAGACAGTGAATGTAGTTGGGAGGAAAAGCGGTTGCCTGTTTCCTACGATTAGGGGATCCTTTGATGTCTTGAAAATGAAACTTTTGAAAGTCCCTTTGAAAGTATTGAGTGTATACGGATTCTTGGTTAAAGTAGGGCTGTGTAACGGGCATTCCAAGAGGAGTTATCCATTGCATAGGGATACCTGAGGCCGCAACTCTACTCGCCAAATCTTTGAACCAATCGCGAATAAATGCGCTCCTGTTAAACATAATATAAATCGAATCGAAGACTCGCCCCACAAGGTACAACGAGGCATCGTGACACCGTTCCCTTGGGAACGTCGGTAGATTGGATAGCTGACGTTCAATCTGTAGTTTACCACCGAATCTGGTGACACCGTACACCGTAGTCATTACTGTCTGTTTCACCACTTTGCGAGTTATGTAGCCTTCTAGAACACGAGCGATTTCCTTGCCGTCAGCGGCGTCCGCCTCTCGAAGCTTCTCGACGTGACTGGTAACCTCTTGGTAGATGTCCTGCGGGCGGTCTCGCGGCACCATGTTCACGCCGACAGCACCTTTAAAGTCGCGTCCTAAAGCCGCGTAATGCTGCAAACCATTGCACGATCCATCCTGGTGTACAGGCAGGTTGGAGACGAACTCGGTTGGGTTCGGACTGCGCACTATCTTGGCCAACTCCAGACAGCACGCGAGTGCTTGCCACGAATCCTCAGCACTCTGCCACCATCTCCTACCGTCGAAAGGCCTATCAGCAGAGTCGATGACATCATCCATCGAGTTGTTTATGAAATCGATACGTTCTCGAATGGAATTCTTCTTAAACTTTCCAGTTAGATTACACAGATGTACCTTCATCCAATCTAGACCATTCCGTCCTAAAGGTTTACCTTCGGCGAACAGTAACATACTGCGGGCGATATCGTGCCCCTGGTGGTTGAAATGAGGTGGAGTTGGGTAAACTCGACCACGAAAGTCGACAGTTTGGGGAAACCAAACCGTTCTAGAACGGTAGTGATTTGCTAAACTTAATCGATAAAGTAAATCTTTATAGAGGCCTAACATTTCCTGGGCTTCCTGCTTTTGTTTGAGACGCACGGCGTAGTCACTGGACGTTTTCCCAAGTGGAATTTTCTCCATCGATGGTTTAAAATGGGCGGGTGATAAAGGGATGTCGAGTTTCAAATCGCCACCAGAGGTAAACACCCCAATTAGTATATCCAAAATATCTTGGTTTATCTTCCACGGGATAACGGACAATTGCGTCAAAGAATCAAGCATTGGAAGCATACCACCGGATCCTATGGCCTCGTCCACACTACTGGTCTGTAACTCTAGCGTATCCTGTCTGATCAAGGAGAGCGGGTGGAGAATGTATCCCCCGGTAAAGACGCCTCGCCAAGGTGTTGGTGGTGACAGCATGGGTAAAATCCATGGGGTGTAGGGAAAATACGATAAATTCGCATTGCGAATAATTCTTTGCAAAAGCGGATGAACTTTAAGGATCCCACGTTTCTTAAAACCTTTCCCGAATGTTGAAGCTGAAATATAGAAATGGTAAAGTAGAGGCATTTTTCTGCCATCGATTAGTAAATGCATCTTATCGATCATTAAGTGGAGAAGTTTATGCCCAACGTAAATAATAGTAGACGATGGCCACTGACCTTCTGTATCCAGATTACGATATCCGGCTTCCCGCTCCAGAACCCGCCAAAACTCTCGCGGTAAATACCGCGATTGCAAACCCCTATCCGAGAAATATTCCAAGTATTGCCTGTAAATAGTTTCAGTGTGAGAATCTGCCCCTGTAGCCACTTTCTTACGAAGTAAGACCCGGTAACAAACCTGGACACCCAGATTAAACGCGAATAGACCTACAGGTACGTCACTCACATTGGACCTAAATGTGTCGAGCATAACCTCGACAAGCTCATCTACCTCTAACATATGCATTACACTGTAGGCTTTTGCTTCTTCTACACACTTTGGAAACTGCCTCGAGTGGTCCCGGATATCTGTAACTGCTCCGATTAAATCTCTCCTCCAACTTTCTTGAAGGCTGTCATATAAATGTCTACTGTGTAACATAAGATCGTCGGTTTCTGTTAGTATAGATTTTATATCAATTGAACATGACCTTTCTACGCGTAATTGTTCATTAATGAAATCGTGGCTAGAATAAGTTTGTGGGGGATTGTCAGAGCTATTCGAATTGTCAGACTTGATACTATAAATTTCGGCTGTTAAGATACTATTTGGAATAATTAGCGGTGTTGGTGGTAATCCTTTACGTAATCCTAATAATAACGAATTATTAACCTTTTCAACTAAATTTAAAATAGATAGTTTCGTTTTTTCATCAACAAGATCGATGACTTCAGACAGTCTGTAGCCGTCATCAACCATTTGCCTGAGGCATTTTTTCATTGACTCATAAGCTATGAGTTTTTTGCTATTTAATGAAGACAACTCTAAATATTTAGAACCAGCGGTTAATAAAATAGCATAAGATGAACGGTTTAGTGAGATTTTAACACTTTTCATTGTCCCAAGTATTTCTCCAATCTTTACAAGGTCATTTCTAGTAGCCCAATACTCCAACATATGATTACAAATAACAATACTGTTGTGTTTCTCATTGCCATTATTATCATTCAATTGTTCCCGCACATTTGCGATATATTTCTCAAACATAAGCTCTGCAGCCGGAAGTAGATTGGAATTAAGAGCGGATACCAAAAGAACTTCTAGAACGGATACTTTCACTATATTGGTGCTGCGATTTACAGAAACGGCCTCATCCAACCGAGATCCGGGATCGGTAACAGTGGAAGGCTTCGCCAACGTAGGGGCCACTGTAACTCTCTGTAATCGTACACCTACATCATCGTATTCGCACACTATCTCTTGGGGCGTTGAGTTTGATTTATCGGAGGACATCAGTTTCACTGTTTTACTGCGTATTAAAGTTCGAGGCGGTAGTCGTCTGAAATACGCCAACGGTTTCAATTGCCTCATTGGTTTTAACACGGAGCGTTTCTTTTGTGTATCGTTAGCTGTTCGATTGGAAGCTCCAGTTTTGCTAGACGCCGATTGTCCATGGCCGCGGTTAGTGTGGAGTGTACGGGTCGTAGTTGAAGCGTATCTAGAGCAACGAAACAAACAATAAAATTCCCTCATGTTTCTGTTTAGCTGTAGCCTATATCTGCATATCTCCGATTAAAGATTACATTTTAAAATGTCAACAATTCCTCAGTGGTATGTTTATGTGAGCACGTATTTCATAATGAAAGATGTCCATAAATATTTAAAAATCAGCATACTCGGTACTCCTTCCAACTTCAGTTCAGCCTTGCCTACGGCTACGATAGTACATGTAGTACAACAGTACGACCTACTGTCAGACTGCATGACTCGTACTGTCGTACAGCTGTATTACAGTATTACTGTATTACAGTATTATAGAATTACCTTACTGCCTTTTGGGGTGAAACTTTTCCACGTATGCCGTACGTATCCACGTATGTGCGTGCGTACGTAATACGTATCCATTACGTTAAGTATCTGAGTATTGCAGTATTGAGCCATTTGACATACGCGTATCCATCTGTCCATACGTCTGTACGTGTAGGCTAATAACTACACACTGACACAAAATAACTCAAAACAATTCTAATTTTTACTTTTTTCAAATCGATGATTGTTTTGGTTCCTTCTGGCTTGGCTACCACTGTATCCGGCTCCTTTACTTTTTATATTTTTTTTGTGTTTTGGCTGTTGCTGTTTGATGTGATTTGCTATCATTTTGTCATTCGGCCAGTTCAGCAGTTCTGTGTGATTTGGTTTGGTGTGATTTGGTTTTGTGATTATTTTTTGTGATTCTGTGATTTGGTTTGTGATTTGTTGTGATTTGGGTGTGATCTGTTGTGATTTGCAGATTTGGGTGTTTAGACGGACCCTTTTCAGCTTTTTAAACACATTTGATAGATCGTGATTCCATTACCTTTTCGGGAATAGTCTGATAGTATTTCTGTATTTGGTATTTCAACTAAATCGTATCTAAACGGCAACGAAAAGTATTTCCAGTCACCAGTTGTTTCCGCTTTTTAGCATATATTTGTACCTACCGGGCCAATGGGCTCCATGTCGAATCTAATTTAATTTAACTTAGGCCTAAACATTATTTGCATGCCATTTATGTGTCTCTCGTATCTCACCTGTCAGCCTGCAGGCCTGGCACCTGGGGCCTGGCTGCGTGGACCAATCTTGCAATCAGCAAACAGTATTCAGTATTCGCCTACGCGTATGCATACGCGTGTGTCAAATCGCTCAATGTAATGCTGCAATGTATAGATACATGGATCATGGATCAGTGGTGGATACGTACTGACGTACAGACGTACAGCTGTACAGGGTACAGAAGTACGCATACGCACATACGTGGAAAAGTTTATGCCTAACACTGCCTTTTGTACCTGTACAGCTGCAGGCTGTACCTTACTGCTGTACATCGGTACTGCAGTACGCTACCGTCAACCGTACTCGGTATCGGTACTCCTGTACTCTGATACTGCTTTACGGCTGTACCGGTACTGCGATAGCCATTGATAGCACATTGAAGCTGCATATTGAGATGCAATGCTGACTTGACAAAAATATTTTTGGCACCACCGTGCAATCCACATTCCACAATTGGCATGGCCCAGTGCAACGTGCATTAAGAATGCTATGCGGGGTTATCAACAAAATTACAAAATCCTATACAATTAAATTCTATACAAAATAATTCATTTATTGTTTTACCGTTACCGTTACTGGATTTTATTATATATTAAATATGTATATTTTATTAGGGCTATATCTATTAAAATATATTTATTTTTATTTATTCAATAGAATATGGTAAACCTATTGAAATAAATGAAGGTCCAGAAGGGGGAAGTAATGACAACCAAAGCGACGACAATGAAAGTAATGACAGCCAAAGCGACGACAATGAAAGTAATGACAACCAAAGCGACGACAATGAAAGTAATGACAACCAAAGCGACGACAATGAAAGTAATGACAACCAAAGCGACGACAATGAAAGTAATGACAACCAAAGCGACGACAATGAAAGTAATTACAACCAAAGCGACGACAATGAAAGTAATGACAACCAAAGCGACGACAATGAAAGTAATTACAACCAAAGCGACGACAATGAAAGTAATGACAACCAAAGCGACGACAATGAAAGTAATGACAGCCAAAGCGACGACAATGAAAGTAATGACAACCAAAGCGACGACAATGAAAGTAATGACAACCAAAGCGACGACAATGAAAGTAATGACAACCAAAGCGACGACAATGAAAGTAATGACAACCAAAGCGACGACAATGAAAGTAATTACAACCAAAGCGACGACAATGAAAGTAATGACAACCAAAGCGACGACAATGAAAGTAATTACAACCAAAGCGACGACAATGAAAGTAATGACAACCAAAGCGACGACAATGAAAGTAATGACAACCAAAGCGACGACAATGAAAGTAATGACAACCAAAGCGACGACAATGAAAGTAATGACAACCAAAGCGACGACAATGAAAGTGTGCTTAATGATAATGAAATATACGATAGTGAAGTTGAATTTAGTCAAAATCCATTTCGACGGCGATCCCTTCTGCATCTGACTGACATATACCTTAGAGAAAAGAGATAGCAACAAGAAATAGCGGAAACTTCTGGTGGTTAGTTAAAACAGTAGGCCTAAACTAAATAGTTTTATGATTGATATTAGACTAATCAGAAAAATATTTTATTTTTAATTCGCTCAATTTGCAAGATGATGATGATCGGCCTGAAACTCATTGGCAATTCTTACCAATAAGATGCCACAGCAGTTGTGTAAATGATGATCCTGCCAGCGCAACCACAGCACAAGGTTGTGTAAATGATGATCCTGCCATCGCAACCACAGCACAAGGTTGTCTAAATGATGATCCTGCCAGCGCAACCACAGCAAAAGGTTGTGTAAATGATGATCCTGCCAGCGCAAACACTGCCCAGCAAGCTCCCTCCGGTGTCTCTGCAGGGTGATGGTGAGTCTTGATAATGATATGTTGCAATAGTTATATAGAACCTCCATGCTTAATGACCAAGTGCTCAATTATCAAGTTTATAGTACATTGAAAGGTACATATGTTTTGAACTGTTGTAAAATATGTGCCTTTTTAAATTTTTAATTAACAAATTACCTATGTATGTACTGTAGCAAAACAAATTAATGTAAAATATTTACAATAACCCAAACTGTACTTGTGCTTATTTTTTTCCATTGGGTAAGGATCTATTCCATTACTTTGGATTGGATCGTGCCCCGGTCCACAATCCGCCGCTAACGTTTTAAATTTTATAATTAATTTTATAATGGGTGGGGGGGGGGGGGGGGGGGACTCTACATGCCACTACTGTAATCTTCTCATTTCCTTCAGGAGTTCAATAGTACAATATTTGTAATCACAGTAACTCACTATGCTATGGAGGCAATATAATCAAATACTGAGCTGTTCAATTTATTTTGTAGCACTATATGGCTCTATCTTTTATTATATAGTACAATTATGCAATACTTGGGAAAAATCGTAAATTTTTTTCAACATTCTCTTGACCATTTATACCATCTCTCTCCAAATTGCTCCGGGGGTTTGGTAACATTTAAAATCTATTAGGGCCTGTAGATTTTAGCCCATAAACCTAATTCTGAAAATATGGTGTTTGGGTCATTTTGAAATTAAGCTGTCGATAATATACTCGAATTATAATTAATATTTATATTATTTTTTTAATATTTTATTTCAGATCCAGATTGTGATGTTAGGAGAATCAACAAAAACCCAACAATACCAACTTTAATAAATGAAGACGACCCAGACTGGATACCTCCTAGATCCCAAAAATCCGTTCATAAAAATAAGAAACAAAATAATGATCTGATTTCTTCTCTCGATGATACACTTCCGGTCGCAGGCACTGCTTCTCTAAATACGTGTGGACCACCTCAATCTCCATCTCTATTCAGCAACAGCAGTGGATTTGATTCATCAGATTCGGATACTGGGGGTCTGGGGCTAGGCCTAAATCTTTTGAAACTAAAAGAAGGACTATTAAGTGCCCTATTGTTGATTGCAATTCGTGTATTGTAAATCTACCTCGACATTTGCGAACGAAACATAAAATAGGGGGGAAATCGAGTGTACAAATGGTACAAATGGTGAAATGGTACTGAATGAATGATTCAAAGCGCTACGAAGTACCTATTAAAACAGAACTTAGTGGTTCAGGTTCTATGGGGAAATTCCCCTTCACGGATGAATTTACTAATTATTTAAATGGCCCCCTTTCACCTATGAAAGATGATTTTTCAAGAAATCAGACCATAACTTTTGTTAATACTTTTTATAAGTATGTTAGAGTTGCGTTCAATCGTCAGCCAAATGTTGGGGAACTTATTTCGAAATCCGTTATTCTCAAATGTTATGAATTTTTACAATGTGATGAAATTCGCGGTAGACCTAATCAAGTTCGACAAATAACATCATTACTTGTTTACGTTCAGAAAATTATTATTTTTTTTACGTTTCTTATTGGATATTCTGAAGAATTCCAAATCAACCTAAATCGCGCAATGAAAGCTAAAACCTTAGCGGAACAAATACAGTCAAGTCAAAAAAAAGAACTCAAAACGCATGCATTCGCAACGAATACTAAGGCATCTAGGTTGATGCCAACACGCAAAGAATTTCAGGAGTTCAGTAATTCCGAAAAAGCTAAGAAAATACAGTAAGGACGGAATTGGAGAACTTGTAATATTATACACGTGATAAAACCTGGGAGCTGCAAACATACTTGATGGCAGAAATTATAAATAGAAATGGCTCCCGCCATGGTGCATTGGAGAATATGACGAAACAAGAATTTCGCGAAGCAGAAATAGATACTAAAGGTAGGAAATGTATACTCGTTAAAAAACACTACTACTAGGATCGGCATGCTGCATTGCAGCTGCATTTTTAAGAATGCTGTGCCGGCTTATCGACAAAATTGCACCGCCACAACTCCCTATCACCCATGACATTTGCTAGATCATCCACATCTTCAAGGCCAGTGTCCTTTATGATGCGTCTCAAGAAAGTCATGGGCTGTCCACCATGCTTATTAACTCCATGAGGCTGCCAAAGTACAAGATTATGCACAGGCTGGTCCTCACGGCGAAAGCAATGTCCTGCAAAGCGGAGGCGATTTTGTTCTAGTGTCAAGCTTGAGGGAACCAATGAGACACCTCCAATGTTATATAGTGTCTGGTTGGAGATGTGTGCATTGAACTTGACACAATGAACCCGGCGTAGCATTCTTGTGAATGTGCCATCCAGAGATTTGGTGTCCTCAGCAGTTAGAGCCCAGCATGGACTCCCATAGATGAGTACTGGAACTACTGCTGCTCTAAATAACCGGACCTTATGTTTCCGATTAATTCTCGGTGACTTCCAAATCCTGGAAAGCCTATTTAAGGCTGCCCATGCCTTTCCCTTACGTATTCGAAGGTCCTCGCCTGACTTCCGGAACCATGATCCCAGGTAACAGAAGTCATCCACATGCTCAAGCATACCATCTTTTGAGCTTATGCTCATCCGATCAGAGACTTGCTGAGGACTTTCAAAGTTAACTGTCCAAATTTTGGTCTTTCTGGAGTTAATAAAAAGACCAACACTAGAAGCAGCATGTTCTAATGAGCTGAGGAGCCGTTGGGCTCCCTCTAGTGATTCTGAGAGTACTCCTAAGTCATCAGCAAAGTCTAGATCAGTTAGGTACTTGGCAGGATTTCCTCGACTTCTGGAGCCAGTAGGTGGAGTTATCATCACCCCATCATCATTATGATGATCTAAGGACATGCGTAGAACATAGTCAACAACAATTATGAACAAGAATGGTGCAAGTGTCTCTCCCTGGAGGACGCCCCATAACACTTCAAATGGTTCTGTGTCACCGTCAACAGTAGACACAAATGTTGTCGAACCATCGTATACTGATCTGATTGCTGCAATAATTTCATCAGGAATCCCATATAATGAAAGTATGCTGAACATACGTGAGCGAGAGACTGAATCAAAGGCCTTGAAGAAGTCAACAAAGATAACAGCCAGATGCCTGTCTTTCTTTTTTGATAACTCTTCAATTATCCTTCTAAGTGCCAAAATGGGCTCCATGGTCCCACGACCTTTACGGAACCCATTCTGATTTCCACGGAGCAGTCTCTCAATGGGATCTCTGATGCGATTTCATAGAATTCTATTGTATAGCTTTGCAGCAATTGAGATCAATGAGATTCCCCGAAAAGAACCATAGAGTGTTAGGTTGCCCTTCTTGGGAACTGGCACCAACTTATTTGTTTTCATTTCTTGTGGGACTCTTGTTGTACGGTACATGTCTACTATGATGGGATAGATGAGCTATAGATGGAGGGATAGATCAGGGGGAACACCATCTACTCCACTGGCACGATTGGTCTTAATGCTCTTTGCAGCAGCCTTCACTTCTGCAAAGGAGATATCACCAATGGGAATATCTGGGAGTACAGACTCAGACACTTTTACTTCTATAAAGTTATCAGGCAATACCCTGTCATTATTGAGGAGCTTTTCAAAGTGGGCCTTCCAACCATTGAGGCCATCGGCTGGTGATTCAGCCTTAACCTTGGTGGTTGGTTGGCTTTTCCGACCAGCAAGCAAGTTGATCGATCTCCATGCCTGGGATGATTGCCTGCTGTCGTCAGCATCATTGATGGCATCAACCTGTTGGTTTATTAGCTCCTGTAAATTAACCGAGTACTGCCTGTTCAGGGACCTAGATGCAGCCTTAACTGCAATTCTTGGCCGCTGTAGTCTGTTTGAGTCGGGACTCTTTCTGCGCCTTGTAGAGGTCATTTCGGCACTTCTGAATTTTGTTGTCAGTCCAGGGGGCCCGTTTCCTGTTTCGAGGGTATACAGGAACTGTTTCTGCAGCTGCTAACTTAACTGCCTCTGTGAAGGCAGTATAGCCCTCACAGTGATCTGCCGCCTCAGAGGCAAGAGCCTCATACCTGTTGCTCAGCTGTAGTGTGAAGCTGGATCTCACACTTGGCTGTTGCAACAGAGACGACCAGTCATGCCGCGTCAAGGCAGATTTCGTTGTTCTGCTAGCACGCAGACTAAGTCTTACCTTGGCCACAATAAGGCGGTGATCGCTGGAGAAGGGTCGTAGTTTAAATGCATTACAGTCTTGCATAGAGCTCCTGTATTTCCTACGAAACAGGATATGGTCTATCTGGGACTTGTGACCACTGGGTCCACAATGCGTCCATAGCTTTCCAGTTCGCTTCTTGAACTGGGTTCCAGCCGAAAACAATCCATTTCCAGAGATAAAATCCTGAAGATGGACGGAATTTCGGTTAACACTATTGCTATAGACCCAGGGCGATGTAGGTGATTGATGCAGACTTGTATTAAAGTCTCCCAGGAATGTTAAGAATGCATGCTGATCCACTCCATCAGTAGCTGCTTGTAGATTCTGGTAGAAATTTTCCACCTCCTCTACAGGGGCATCACTAGTTGGAGAGTAGCACACAATCAGAACCACCTTAGGAAACTTCTTAGCCAGTCTTCCAGAACATGAGAAGTGGCAACGGATGATGCGGTTAGAGATTTGGTCTATTTTGTCCAATGCTGCATGTGCAGTTGGATTCATCAATAGACCAATTCCACCATTGCCACTATCATCTGCTGAAGCGAGGGCGAGTCGCCCACCGCCCCCCCCCCCCCCCCCATGTCCTTAATCAGAACCTCATCAGTCTGTCCAGTCTGCATTCGGTGCTCTTGAACACCCACTGCACTAAGAGAAAGCTTATCTGCCAAGGCAGTCAGCTCACCTTCAGTCGCATTGGGGACCCGAGTGTTAGGGTGTTTACTGAGGCTAGTCTCAGCACATTTGTGTTAAAAAACACAAATGTGCTGCGAGCCATGGGCCGGCGCGAATAGTTGTTAATGAAGATATATATAACCTAATAAATAAGTGGATTCGGTTCGGTTTAAAAAAAAACATATAAAACATGTTAAAATTCCCAAAACAGTGTGTGCTGGTCCCAAAGGCAAACGCGTCACGAACTCTTATCAACTACTCACTCGACTATGGAAGTTGGCCATGCCAATGTCGACTTCGAAATATTGCAGCACGTCCGTCAGACACGGCCTCACTTGGCTAAACCAACGATTTACTACGTCAGCCAATGATGAATCAGCAATAGCTCGTCATATGGCCCACTCGGTGGAGACCCAGAGGAAAGCATATGGGACAGCGAATATATCCGAGGAGGCATTTAATGCCTTTGATCATATACAAAATATTATGATCGGCGAATCTGTTGAACTTCCCGATCGACCGAATGATTCAATCAATCCAGAGCGCGATCCACATTCGCCAGAAAAATTAGGAAAGCGGATAAAGACCACATGGTGTAAAAGCTTTTGCGGGATATAACTGGCCCTTTTCTCCGCAATGTACTGTGTAAGGTGTTTTTAGAGGACATAACTAGCGATTTATCCGCTGTGTCTGCATGTGTGCTTTAGCGGACATAAAAAGCCAGTTTTCCCACAATGCGCTCAAATACTCTAAACTACCTAACTCAAATGACGCAATCTACCAACCGATTTGCTGTACGCCTATAGGCTCTTTGTTCTGTTTGATCAACCAATCAGAACAATGATCCACCAATCAGAGCGATTTCGCCTTGTGTTGAATATGGGCTGCAAAAACCCGAATAGTTCGGCATTTAGACATTCGTGGAACCTACAGAATCTGGAACTCGGCCAATGAGAGCTGTTTCTCTTTGTGTTGAAAGATACCTACAACAGCCCAGAGGGATCAGTTGTGTTGGTTTTTTCCGAGCCTAGAAGACCGGCTTTGGAATCTCTGTGTTTTTCAGGCTTTAGCCCAACATTAGTAGGCTTAATCATAGAAACGTATATCTGTTATCTTACTCACCTAATCATATTGTCAACTACAAACACCGCATTTTACTGCTATTTACTGTCGGTCATTAATTATATCAGTTGATGGAATATTATTATATTTGGAATATCGATAAATAATTATAAAACCCTCAATCTTCTTGATATACTGAAGGTAAGAGAGACCTGTTACATATAACGATTGCGACTTACATTAAAGTGGTTTTGAAGTGAATATAATGCTATTTCATAGGCACTACATGTATCGGTCGTTGTTCTCTTTATATGTGACTAAATTAGTGAAGGTCGGCAGATCGGTGTGCAGCATTGTGCAGTAGTGTGCATGATTGTGATTGATAACAAAGCATCTCCTAAAGAATGCGCTATATACGTGAATCCATAGCCATCCCATTGTGTCTAGTGTAAGTCATAACTCTGTTTACATATTTAGAGCGCCACGTCCTAAAGGAACTGTTAATATTTCCCGAAAGTGAATAATATTTGTCAGAGATTATATATTACGATCAGTCGAATAATACAGTAGGCCTACACCGCAATAAGGTTAGGATTCCGAATCCAGTCTCCCGGGTATATCCAGCGGGTGAATGGTCGCGCATAGACTGGCTTCGGCTAATGTAGTGTATCAAATACTCGTCATAGGCTAAAGTCGATTTACAATCTAGAAGACATCCAAATTTGGCAGGTTAAACTGCTAAAGGTCTGAATTTGGCAGGTTAAACTGCTAAAGGTCTGAAAGCGCGAACACATGGACTGCGACTGAAAACGCAATAATGTTGGACCTCTTCCAAAGTGAATTGGCTGGCAATCGAGCAGTCAATTTACAAGATAAACTGCGGAATTCAACACAGTATTTTGACGGCAAAACTGTAAAGAACATATATGCGCGACTCAATGTTATAAACTGCAAATGAAACAACGAGATTCTAATAAATAATCTGATTTACGCTTCAACTGTGAAACGAATTTTTGAATTGAGTTAGGGGGTGTATATCCATCCAATGTATCTTATCTATGTAATGTAACTGTTGGAATTTAAATGTAAGTGTAACTGTATCTTATCTATGTAATTGTTGGAATTTAAGTCTCATTGGAAGTGTAACTGTTGTAATTTTGTTTGTGTTTATTAAAAAAAAATACCGCCGCTATGATCTAACAACCATTGGTTTTATCCTGAGCTTCATTAATTAAACGGGGGTTTAATAAAATAAAACTTAAGTTTTTATTAAGAACAACATATTATGGTGCAGTTAAAGAGGCGGTTTATCAATTTAAAAACCACTGGTTAATCCTCTATAAATCCACATTTTTTCCCAGATTAATCGTTTCTTGCCTTTTAACAAACCCTGGGTTTTTTGTCTGCGGAAAATGCCGGTTTTTGTTAAAAAATATGCTATGCAGAAAGCGGCAATTTTATAGTAAATAAACTGGGTTCTGTTTTATCAGTGTAGGCACTATCCAGCACTCACCTCAGCCTTGCATCCATAAAAATTAGCTTAATATGTATAAGTTTCCTCTGGGGAGTATATTTCTGGGGGGACCGCGCTGGAATCAATTCGTCTCAATTTGTGCATAATACCTGGCCTAACGGCTGAAGAAAACTTGAATTTACATGAGAAAATAAATATGTTGTGAAGATAGGACGGCTCTTCTCAGTACCTGACCTCTCTATGTTACATTTTGTGTTTCACAGTATAATTATAATTTATATGTTTAAAATACAAAACGTCAATGCCCCCCCCCCCCCCCCCCCCCCCACAAGGGCAGCTCGAAGTAGCTTCGTAATCGGATGTCCCCAAATAGTAGACAAGTCATCAGTAATACAAATCCTGCGGTGGGTATATTCGAAAGGCAGATAATAATAATTGAATCGCACATCGAAAGTGCATTTTGTGATTGACCCGTTACCACATAATTAAACTGTGAATGGTAGGCCTATTTGTTTGTTTATTATTATTTATAATTTGTTTTGTGATTGTATTGTTGCTTGGCAACGGCAATGGAAAATCTTTCATTGTATATATTTTTATTCATTAGACTGATGCCTGGCATGTATTTGATTCACCTAACATATGAAAAGTTGCAAAACCGCGTAAGTATGAGCTACAGTAAGAACGCTAAATAAAACAATAAGGTAGCAGTTTGTGACGGTTTGTATTTTAAACATATATATAAATTGTACATAACAAAAATACAAACCGTCGCAAAATGCTACCTTATTATTTTATTTAGTTTTTTTCAATAAAGTCAATAGAGAACAGGTTACAGTTTTATATTTGGAAGTAATAAACTGTTATTTGCGTTTCCCCTGGTGAGGGATGAATTTTGATTGGGTCGAAAGTCCCCCCCCCCCCCCTCCCCCTCCTATCTGTATAGCTGATAACTCATATAAACAGTAAAGAGTAAAAATTTATCTACATTGGTACAGTAAGACCTTTTTTTCTTCTCGAGATACATTTTATAATTGATATATATAATTGAATTATTAATTAATTAATTATAATTGAATAATGACGGTGTAATGCTACGTTTGTATTTTGAATCTACATATGCAAAATGTAATGATATTAAACGTTAAGTAAATTGATATGTAATTTTTAGCATTGATTCACCCATGCATTAAACAAATAAATCCACTTAAATTATCTTTTAAATTAAATGTGTAAGTCATTTTTTGATAATTTTAGAAATTACATATTTTTAATTATTTTACTATTGAAATACAGAGTAAATTAACAAAACTTAATATTCATACACCTTAATAACTCTTCTAATATATTGGCTTGATTCTAAATTATCGGGATGCTAATTTTATGAAAATTTCCGTGAAAATAATATGGCTTGTATGAGTAGCTGACGACTATGTTACATTTTGTGTTTCAATATATGTACAATTTATATATATGTTTAAAATACAAAACGTCACAAAATGCTACAGTACCTTATCGGTTTTGCGGTTTTGTACCTTTTCATTATTATCTTAGGTGAATCAAATACATGCCAGGCATAAGTATAATTATAGGTGAAATGTGCCAGACCCAGAAGCATAAGGGGCGAGTCATGCGTTAGTGTAAGCCTTCTAGGTATGGCTATCAGTAAATTTAATTAATCTCTATGTATGTATTCATGATACTTAAATCTGGTATCGTTAATAAATACTATTTGTATTTCGCTTCTAATATAAGCCAATGTATAGTATTGTTGCTGGATCGCTTTCCAAAATAAGTATGAGTTAATAACACTAAATAAAACAATAAGGTAGCATTTTGCGACGGTTTGTATTTTTGTTATGTACAATTTATATATATGTTTAAAATACAAACCGTCACAAAATGCTACCTTATTGTTTTATTTATGTTATTATCGTTACTTATCTTAATACTCATACTTATTTTGGAAAGCGATCCAGCAACAATACTATACATTGGCTTATATTAGAAGCGGAATACAAATAGTATTTATTAACGATACCAGATTTAAGTATCATGAATTAATTACAATATTACTCTATCTGTATTGAAACATGTTCAGATAAGTAGGGTGGGGAGCAATCCTCTCCAAGGGCGTATAGACGCATAATTTCGTGCAAAAATTAAACAAACATGAGCAATTGACTTTTGTTTAATTGTTTTGGTTTAGAATCTCTGGTTAAAATTTTAATTATTTTTTCTTCTATCTTTTTTGGTGTATAATTTGATTTGTATTTACAGATTTCACTTTCAGGAATTTCGACCCTTACCGGTAAGCTGATGAACTGCCGAATGGTCTGCTTCCTCCCAAACTCGCCGCCTGTGGTGTAATCTACTGTATATATGCGACGCATCAGCTCGAAAAGATTAAAAAAAACAAAAAGGCAGAACTTTTTCACCTTCAGAGATTTCACCCCCTACCGGCAGACTGGAAAACTTATCAGCGTTCTCCCAAACACTAATCAAATCATGTAGTAGATCTTTCCCAGTATCAGGTCGAAAACACGTTCGTGGGGCCTTCGCGCAGCACGAGGCTCAGCTATGAGATACAAATTATAATTGGGCAATTCAATCACAAAATCGGTATTTAGGAAATTAACCCAACCGCAATTAAATCATAGAGGGAAAAGCAGTCTACTCAATAGCAGTCTTACCTATGTTTCCTTACATCTTCCGATATCACTAAATTCCATAATATTGTTATTTCACTTTACTACTAAAGGGTTATTATTTAATAAAGTTAGGGATAATAAAATGTAGCATTTTATAGCGGTTTGCATATTCGCTATATGTACAAATTATATATATATAAATAATCTGTGTTTTTAAAGATATCTCGAAAGGCTACCATCACTTCTCCCAAATTTACTAACTATATAAGTAGCATAGCCGTCAAATCTTCCCAATGACTGAAGGGTTTTTGTATATTCAGTTTCAGAATACAAAAATTATATGTATATTGACCATAGCAGCCGAACCATGATGATTTGCAAAAAGCAATTTGTTTCCAATGTTATACATTTTGATTTATTTAATAATAAAATAGTTAAATAAAATGTATTAGATAATAATATTAAAATATAAGAAATATTAATATAACATCATATGTATGTCTTTGAAATATATATTAGTGACGGTGCTGCTACATTTTGTGTATATATATATATATATACACAAAATGTAGCAGCACCGTATATACCGTAAGACATATATAACATCATATGTATGTCTTTGAAATATATATTAGTGACGGTGCTGCTACATTTTGTGTATATATATATATGTATAACGCAACGGAACAATAGCATATAGCAGCAGACCCTAACTAGGTAACGCAGTGCGGCTACGGGCTACGGTAGGATGTAGGTAACACAGTGCGGCTATGGTACCAGCTGCTGTGCAGTCGGCAGGTACCGGTCGTGTGCTGACGTGCACACCCTGCACCGTGTACTGACACACTGTATGTCAGGTCGACCGTTAGACCATGTGAGACAGACAGACGGTAGGTCCTAACCGGCTGGCGTAGGTTGGATTATGTGCAGCTGCAGGATGTCATGTACTTTGTTTCGGCGTTTTCAATTCTGCAGGTCTGTGATGGAGCAATATGCCACAACGTGGATATTGGCCCTCATTAGGAAAAAATACTGTGAAACTAAATGACCCTCCAAAAAAATATATAATAATTTATATAATAATTTAATATTATGCTGTATATAATTACCATATAATAATATATATATAATATGAAACATATCATACAGTACATTTAATAATAATAATAATAATAATAATAAAAATTATATAGCGCATTTTAACGTGATGATCAAAGGCGCTGGTATTTATATGCAGAATATAGGGGAGTATGTATATGTGTCTATATAAAGCTGTACTCTTATGTAGGCCCTATACTATTTTTAATGCTAAAGTTAAATGCCTTTGAATGCCTTCATTTATTGCCCTTAAAAGACACAAATATATAGTTGTATTACTATTATTGTTGTATTGGGTAGGTCTACATCTAATTGAACGCAACTACCGGCAGACCGGTGCACAAACTACTGCAATATATCAACACTCGACAGGGGTAGACCGGTAAAAGCAGTGCAGCGGCTGTGTTACAAGTACTGTAAGTAATCTTAATTTAGCGATATTTTAAACGCAACTAAATTTACAATGTATGAAATGACCATATTAATTTCAATATTTATTTTCTCTCGTCTGCATGGATGGTTGTTTTTAGAATATCTTCCATTTGGCGATCCAGTTCGGTCCAGATTTGTGTAGTGTGACGGGATCTCGGTTGGCGACCGGTTGACTTGGTTATGTTCCCTACGCGCTCGCGCTGGCTACTAGCTGGGTGTATAGACTGACTGACGTAGCCGAAGGCCGGTGGAATAAAGGAGTTTTTTTCTGATAAATGTTACTGTTAATCGATTGTCTGACTGTAGTAGCGGTTGTGATAATAGCACAGCGTAGTGGTGGAAAACTATTTCACCTCTACAACACTGAATAAATTCCAACTGAGTTACAATACACGTGACCGTTAATATATATGTTAAGGGGAAATACATTGCCTCCAGTCGATACACTCCCTTAAGTGACATGTGTTGTCCTCCCATTGGCTACTTATCACCCCATGAATCTACTACCCAGCTGTCCCTATTGCATCATCCCTTTGCTGGTATGCCCTGTTGGATACATTGATGGCCAACTTGGTAAATCGCATCCCCCCCCCCCCCCCCCCCCATTTTGAGGTTGGAATGCATAGCGGAATGGATCCGCTAACATGTAAAGTACTATCCGTAATTTAGTCACTTCCGCCACCACTGATATTTTAAATCGCGCCTTCAATCACATGACTTCACTAACTATCTCAAATTTAATAGAAATATGTAATTGTGTTTAACTCTTACTTATTTTGTATTCATCAACCCTATAATGTATATCGTATAATCTTTTAAGGTTAATGCTTAATAATTTTATGGGAGTAAACTGTATTGCAATTTTTCTTTTTTTGTACAGTATTTAGGCTAATTAGACTTTCTATTTGTGTATATAATGTTTTATTTTATGCCGTAGCGTGAGCCGTCTCGTTTTTATATTATTTAGTGAGTTTTTATCTGTTTTCGGTTTTAATTTTATTTCAATTGTTAATACGCTGCTATGACTGTGGTGTCTCCACCCGAAAAATTAGAAGACCGTTAGGACTTCTTACTGTAAAAGTATTCACTATCTATCTATGTATATATGTACAGTATCTATGTATATCGGGTGAACTCCTCCGAAACTATAGCTCGTCCGTCAATGAAAGTTATATCAATCGACGCAGCTCAACCCAGGATGTGGAAAAAAAGGTTTAAAACGAATTATTAAAGTGTCTTTTTTTTATTTCGAAAAATAGCCTAAAAACACGAAAATTCCCATAGACTCAACGATAGAAACACCAGCTGCTGGTGTTCTTGGCGGCCTAGTAGAGCTAATACTATTGATTGATTGGATATGCCCAAACTGCACAGAAGTATATTACTCTCAAGTTTAGTAAGGTTGTGTTTACTCTGTTCCCTTGACAGTATTCCAACATAACTGAGTTTGTAACTATTACCCCGCCAGTTGAATAGATCCTCCCAGTGAACCCTACGGGAATATCTCTAATGTTACTCACTGGGCCGTTCAAATGTTTGATAGGTTAATAATAATGAATGAGGAGGGACCCAACTACACTACGTCGGACTACGACCGACGGTGTTCTTATAGCCATCACTGCTTGCTGGCTTTTCTAGAATAATAATAATAGTACGGGCTCTGGCGGCGTTAAGCGCAATACCTTCGGTAAATTAACGAGACTATTATTTTTGGATGGAGGACCATGTTAGACGTCAGAACACAGTTGGTGATCGGTATAGCTAATTTGCATTCTAGAACTACAGGCCAAAAACAAGCTAGCTAGCCGACCCCTACCTAACTCTATGTTGGGCCCTCTGGTTGAATATAAATGCAATCATTTTTTTCAATTGAACATTTTTCTTATAGAGGGAAGACCGGCGATTAATTTAAATACAAATATATCGCCACTTTTATTTTTTAAATGCAATAAATTTACATGAGAACAAAATACATTCACTTTTTTTAAGAATCCAACATTTACATTAACTGCCATAAAATGTAGCTACTTTGGTTTAACACGTTCAAACATGTATCAAAATTTGCGCTAATTATTTCTGCATTCACCCATGCAACTCATTTTGGATGAGTACTAAATCCTCCTAGTCAATTAGCCCGATTATTATCGGGGAAACGATAATCAGAGAATATTCAGAGAAAGTATACTCTCTGACATTTGGAAATATTTACTACAGTTACTAAGGTAACTAACTATTCTGTGAACGGCACTCCCTTACTGTACATGTATTACCTGGCGTTGTGTAGTTTCTAGGCGACTGACTGTATACACTAAACACGCAGGCACAATCAAGTCGTTTTAAAGCAGCCCACTGTGTTTTTTTTTATAAGAGTTAGTAGTTTACAGTATGTACCGCCGATGTTCTTAAAAATTTAGCTATTTAATACTTATATTCGCAGCGATCGTATGTGAAGGCCGTCCACCGTGGATGGTGGTACTAGTGTGTTTTGTGCATACCCCCCCCCCCCCCCAAATTTGTTATACTAGCTAGTTTTTATTACTTTTAATGTTCTAGAACATAGTATCTATTAATTTAATATAAAAATTTTGTTCTAGAACAAAATTTTTTTTTTATATTAATTCTATATCTTTATAGTAGCTATTTTAAATTTGAAAAATAACGAGCAATATATTCTAGAACGTTATATTTTTTATATTATTTATGTTCTACAATAGTGTATATTATATATTTTGTGTTCTAGAACTCTACAATCTTGCCATGGTAACAGTGACTTATGTTATAAAAAAGTAGTGCTCTGCGGAACTGTTAAAAAATAGCTGATATTTTTAGAACAGTTTATACTGTATATTGAATATAAAATACATTATGGAATATGGATGTACTAAATCTTAGAAAAGTGTATACTATACTCTATACATTATTTATAATGATGACATCCAAACCAGTTTGCATTGTACACTATAAAGACATCAACATATTAAAACCTACGAGAAAGGCATTTCCTAAAGGAAATGCAACCACGAAGCTAAGGAAAATTAAACATGACGGCCACACTTTGGTTCGTTGCTTAGCCTCATTAAGTAGCAATTGTCAATAATTAACTTCTATTCTCATGGAAACTAGAGTTCTCTGGAACTGTTGCTTTAACCTTTGAAAAAAGTTCAGTAGAGATTGTGGTTCAGATAACACATATACTGAGTTTCAGAAAATATTGTAGTTTATGTCCCAATTACCAATTTTCTATCAAAATGCATCTGTTTGCAGTGGTTGTCATGGAAACTGGAAAATAGAACAATGTAATTCGGATGCAGAATAAGTCATATAGTGGGGGTAGGTGTTGGTCCCAAGTCATAATACTATTAAATTGTGCTTCAAATTATCATTTTATTAATTTTAACATCTGTTTACTCTTGTTGCTATGGTAAATGGATTTTCTAATTAACTTCGAACGGCTTGTATATGGACCTTATAGATGAGTTACAAAACCCCAAGTTTATATATATTACAGTTTTGCTAGAAATAGAGTTATCAATATAGACTTGAATGATATAGAGTTTAATAAACTACAGTTACCATGGTAACTAAATTTCTGGAATGATTTAAGTTTCACTAAAAGTTCCAACTAGTGGTGCAGATAACACATACCCAGTTTTGTAAAATTTTATCGCGAAGTCTATGTCCAAATGAATAATTTTTGTATAAAAACATCTGTTTTCGGCTGTTGTCATGGTAACTGAAAAATAGAACAATGTAATTCGGATGCAGAATAAGTTATATAGTGGGGGTAGGGGTTGGTCTCAAGTCATAACACCTTGCCCTTAGGCCTCAAATTATCATTTTATAAATTTTAACATCTGTTTATCCCGGTTGCCAACGTAACTGGATTTTCTATTTAGCCTCAATCGGATCTGCTATGGACCTTATAGTTGTGTTGCAAAACCCCAAGTTTAAATCTATTATAGTTTTCCTACAAATAGAGTTATAAATATTGACTTGAAATACATAGACTTTTTTTGAAGTCCGTTGCCATGGAAACCAGATTTTTCCTGGATATGAGACCCGGCCCAAAAGATGCGCCTCGCCGAGTAGTATATACATGCAAAATTTCAGGGTACTTTTAAAGGCTAGTTTTTTCGCCTATCAAAAAACCCCAAATCTGCCTCACACAAGTAAAATAGCCCACTATGAATAGACCATCTCAGCTAAGGAAAATCTTTCTTAGCGAAAGTAGTTGATTTTCCTTAGCTTCGTGGATAAAACCAATTACTCAGCATCAATACCAACGAATTTTGCAAGCTCGCACTTTGAGAATCAATAATAATAATAATCAATAAATAGATTCACAGATCATGGCTGGAATGATGATGGATCCATCCACTGGTCGGATGAGTATTTCCCTTATGACATCAGCAATATTTTGATAAATTGTGACGAGGAACAAGAAAGCGGCAAAGATAGTGACGAAGATAGTGAAACAATAGATAGTGAGGATGAAGCAAGTGATTAGTTTAGGACAACTTTCATGATTCATTTGGCATTATTGCCAATGCATTTACATTATACTGTATTAGTAGAAATATATTATATTTATTGATAATTACTAAAATTAAATAGTTAAATAAGCAGCAAAGTTCTGGCGACAAGGCAAAAAGGCTCTGCAAATCTGATTGCACTACCGGATGCTAAACTTACTACGTATGTGGAGACATACTGTAGGACAGTGAAGTAGAACATGATGTTCGTCCTGTACAGCTGAGTTGTCGCACTGACAGACTAATGAAGAATTCTAATGAAGAATTAAGTAACTTATAACCAGGAGTGTTTGCATTCTTACATAATTTGAATATACAGTGGAAAGGAATATCCATCCATATCTATGTTCTTAAGCATTTATGTAATAAAATTTTTCATAGGGTTAAGAATACGTTACCTTAATGGTGGAACCCCCAATTCGACTAAACAGAGTTCTATAAGAATTTGTACACGGACATTTAATAGTATTTTACCATCCTACACGCCTTCCAATGTTGATATATTTATTACCTTACAGAAAACTATATAAGATATTACTATTCCTTTAATACACCCGATTTACTGATATACCTACTTACTTATATTGTAATATATTCATTGATTGCATGGCATTACTGTTCTGTACGTTTCGTTTATGGCAAATTATATTCCCTCTGGTAAACAAAATTTGTTGCTGTTAAATAAATAATTATAATTATATTGAAGAAATGACAATTTATTTTAGTAAATATTATTTTCCTAATTGCTAAGAATATTATAACTTTGCTTCGGTTTTTGTCACAACATAATAAGCTACTGTAGTAGAAAAGTTTGAAAGCGAAAGTATAAATTCTGACTCTCAGAATATCAGTTCCATCTTTGTATTATTTATCTAGGGAGCCCACAACCGGAGTGCCACCGATTAATTGTTCGGGTAACACTAGATCTTTGAACAATGAGTACAGTTCAGGAGGATCTGTCATAAGAATTTGCAACGATCTGTGACTCAGTTTATGTATAAGCGCATGAATTTTGTATAATACATTAAAAAACAATTAATATAATGTAAGGAATCGCCTACACTGGTACACAACATAGGCCTACAGTACATATAGTTGCCTAGTAACTGTAGTAAACAAGCTGGCAAGCCTGGAGGGTTCACGGTCCTCCTACTTAATCAGTACAATAATAATACGTTTTCATTCGGCATTCGGGTAGGCCTATGTTTCCTTTTCACTTGTTCCCATCGTAGGCGACCTCATGCTCATCCCACCACGACCACGACCACCAGTTACGAGTTGGGTAGGCGTCTACCGGCAACCGGTAAGTAATTACGCGCCACACGACGTCATCCCGCCATCCGCCAACATTTATACCGGTACGGTAAGCCTACCACCTACCGGCTGGCTACCATCGCACCGTAGGTCTACCGCCTACGCCTACCGGTAACGGTAGGCTACTGCGTACCGGTACAGCGGTACTCAAAGTCGTACCGGTATTGTCGTAATTGACAAATGCAGGATTAAACCGTAACCCGTTCCAGTACCGGTACCATATGCATCTGAACGACTGGACGGTTAATCTCATAGCATAGCTGCATAGGCCTACCGGTAGTCAGTGCGAAATCGCCTGCGAACATGGCGAAATATTATATTTACTGCTAGGGCTAGGCTAGGACCTACTGCTGTACTGACCTATGACAGTATGAAGATAGGTAGATAGGCCTACAGTGGTCCGGTAGTACCGGTCCGGTATGCCTACTACAGGCAGACAATCAGACAGTACTAGCAGTGCTAATTAATTACCTTAATTAAATCTTCAATTAGGTCATAATATAGGTCCAAATTTAAAAATCGGCCTCCGTTAATCGATTTAGAAATAATTCAGGTACCTCCATGCCAAATATCAGAATCATTCATTGCGTTCCCTATGACAAGATAGCTTTTTCCTAAACCATGCGAAAACACGCAAATATAGCGCTCACATCGCACAAATACCATCTCGACACCCAATTTTTTGTATGAGCCTTCGCCATCCCTATATCTAACTTTTGTCCAAATTTTGTTTCGATTGATTAATAAATAACTGAGATATCGCTCTGGACACACACACACACACACACACACACTAACACACACACACACACACATTACGGTAATAATGGTCACTTATGTCAAGGACCGTGAACCAACACTTATGTCAAGGACCGTGAACCAATATTTCCAAATGTCAGAGAGTATACTTTCTCTGAATATTCTCTGATTATCGTTTCCCCGATAATAATCGGGCTAATTGACTAGGAGGATTTAGTACTCATCCAAAATGAGTTGCATGGGTGAATGCAGAAATAATTAGCGCAAATTTTGATACATGTTTGAACGTGTTAAACCAAAGTAGCTACATTTTATGGCAGTTAATGTAAATGTTGGTTTCTTAAAAAAAGTGAAAGTATTTTGTTCTCATGTAAATTTATCGCATTTAAAAAATAAAAGTTGCGATATATTTGTATTTAAATTAATCGCCGGTCTTCCCTCTATAAGAAAAATGTTCAATTGAAAAAAATGATTGCATTTATACTAGAAAGGCATTTCCTAAAGGAAATGCAACCACGAAGCTAAGGAAAATTAAACACTCTTTGACTCATCAGTTCATTGATTTACCGAGTTAAAAGAACTCCCGGTATTGCCAAGGTAACTGGACTTTTCTAGAAATGCTGAGTTTTACATTAAGATCTAGTTTGTGGTTCCAGGTGACACATCGACTTCAAGGAAGCTTCATTGAGTAGTTTATGTGCAAAATTAATTATTAATTTGTTAAAAAGTCTGTTTGCAGTGGTTGTCAAGGTAACTGGCAAATAGAACAACGTAGATTGGATGCAGAATAAGTGATATTATGCTGGTAGGGGTTGGTCCCAAGTTATAATGCCTTTAACTTGTGTTTCTAATTATAATTTTTTAAATTATAACATCTGTTTCGCATGGTTACCAAGGTAACTGGATTTTCTAATTAACCACAATTGGCTCCTCTAAGGACCTTCCTTATAGTTGAGTTGGGAAACCCAATATTTATATCTAATACAGTTTTCCTACAAACAAGAGTTAAAAATATAGACTTGAATGATATTGACTTTAATAAGCTCCAGTTACCATGGTAACTAGATATTTTTGCAATGTTTTGAGTTTCACTAAAAGTTCCAAATAGTGGTCCAGATAACACATACCCAGTTTTGTAAAATTTTATCGTGAAGTCTATCTCCAAATGAATAATTGTTGTATAAAAACATCTGTTTTCAGCGGTTGTCATGGTAACTGCAAAATAGAACAATCAAATTCGGGCGCAGAATAAGTTATATAGTGGGGGTAGGGATTGGTCCCAAGTCATCACACCTTAACCTTAGGCTTCAAATTAAAATTTTAAAAATTTTAACTTCTTTTTACCCCGGTTGCCAAGGAAACTGGATTTTCTATTTAACCTCAATCGGCTCTGCTATGGACCTTATAGTTGTGTTGAGAAACCCCAAGTTTATATGTATTATAGTTTTCCTACAAAAAGAGTTACAAATATTGACTTGAAATACATAGACTTTTTTCTAAGTCCGTTGCCATGGAAACCAGATTTCTCCTGGATATGAGACCCATCCCACACGACGCGCCTTGATGAGTTGTATATACATGCAAAATTTCAGGGTACTTTTAAAGGCTAGTTTTTTCACCTATCAAAAAACACTAAATCTGCTCCATACAAGTAAAACAGCCCACTATGAATAGACCATCTCAGCTAAGGAAAATCTTTCTTAGCGAAAGTAGTTGATTTTCCTTAGCTTCGTGGATTCAACCAGAGGGCCCAACATAGAGTTAGGTAGGGGTCGGCTAGCTAGCTTGTTTTTGGCCTGTAGTTCTAGAATGCAAATTAGCTATACCGATCACCAACTGTGTTCTGACGTCTAACATGGTCCTCCATCCAAAAATAATAGTCTCGTTAATTTACCGAAGGTATTGCGCTTAACGCCGCCAGAGCCCGTACTATAACTACTGTACATCATTTGTAGGTACAGTCAGTAGCTACAAAGATTTGACTCTATAATTCAGCCATATTACAATTACAAAGCTACAGTATAATTCAAATTTACCTCGTAGAATTCAGTGCTTTGATTGACAGTCCACAGTACAAAGTCCGCTTTTTATACACACACACGCCCGCTCCTACATGCAACAATGCGTTACTGTTTTAATGACAAATCATATTAATGCGGAAATACATATATACCGGTACAACAGTTATAACGACAGTGTATTATACGTCTCATTATAATGTTTATGATACAGTATGTAGGAATTTTTACAGTATCTGTTTAATGAATACTACAATTTTGTTCTAGCACGTTTGAAAGTTTCAATACAAAAGTTATTGAGCATCGCATCGTTTATTGTTTTGATTAGGAAATCTTGCCCCGCCCCCGGAGTGTTCCTTTCCTGCTAGTCACGTTTCAAATACCAACAAAGGCAATATACCTAATCCTTCACAATAGACAAGACATCAATACAAGTTACTACTGTATTAATTCATTACGAGTTTGATCAGTTTTGTAAAGGCTACGGAGGGTAGTGTATTGTGGGTATATTATTTTGTTTATTTTTTGGGTTAGGGTTAGTTGGTCAGGCCTCAACCTTAGTTGAAACTGTCACATAACCCTAACCGTTAGTTATAATCTAAGAAATTCCGGTGAATTTATTTAAACTGCCCAAAAAAATGTTGGTGAATCGTGACATTCACCCCTTTTCCTTAATTTAGGAAAGTTCCTTTTCATCTCTGGGAGTGAATGACTAGCAATAGAATTAGCAGTAGGCCCAGGCCTGATCTGTTGTTTTCTTTTACATTGCCTCTGTACTGCTGTAGGAGCACCACCCCTGTAGGAGCACCACCCCTGTAGTAGCACCACCCCTGTAGGAGCACCACCCCAGTAGGAGCACCTCCCCTGTATGAGCACCACCCCTGTAGGAGCACCACCCCTGTAGGAGCACCACCCCTGTAGTAGCACCACCCCTGTAGGAGCACCTCCCCTGTATGAGCACCACCCCTGTAGGAGCACCACCCCTGTAGGAGCACCACCCCTGTAGTAGCACCACCCCTGTAGGAGCACCTCCCCTGTATGAGCACCTCCCCTGTATGAGCACCACCCCTGTAGGAGCACCACCCCTGTAGGAACACCACCCTTAACTCGATGGAAAATTTTCCATCCTGAACAAGGCCCTGTGAAATAAGTTAACACGTTTGTGTATGAAGTTGATTTCTTTAAGAAAGTTATTTAGATATTGTGCTAAATATAATTTAGGACCCATTATAATATTTTGTATGACAAAATTTACGAACAATTGATTATATTTTGGAAAGTAAAAGTTAAACATTACGTAATGTTACCGTGCCGTGTGTAGTGTACCCCCCCCCCCCCCCCCCCCCCCCTAAAAAATTATACAAATCTTTATCATATTGTTTGAAATTTAAATACAACTAGTTCAACTCAACGTGGATGTTTGTTTCCATTAATCCAGATTTATCGATTTTGTTTTTAAATTTTATATAACCGTTTTAAAAAAGTTTATTTTTATTTTGCAAAATTACGATACTTCTTGCAATCTTTGAATGCCTATATCTCAACTGTTTCTCAACGAAATTCAGATATTTTTATATATTTCCAATCCTTGTTACGCACAAGCTTTCTATTGATATGAAAAATTATGACTATCGGAAATCGAAATTTCCGGTTTCATGTTAAAAACGACGGTAAGTTGAACTAGTTGTTTCCATTGGAGGTGTTCCATTAGTCTCCCCTGGTTTGACACTTGAACGGAATGAAAATAAAACGAAAGCGAAACATTGCTTTCGCCGTGAGGACAAGCCAGTGCATAATCTCGTACTTTGGCAGCCTCATGGAGTGAATAAGCATGGTGGACAGCCCATGACTTTCTTGAGACGCATCTTAAAGGACACTGGCCTTGAAGATGCGGACGATCTAGCAAATGTCATGGGTGATAGGGAGTTGTGGCGGTGCAATTTTGTCGATAAGCCGGCTCAGGAATCTTAATAATGCAGCTGGATTGCAGCATTCCGATCATTGTAGTAGTTGTGCTTCAAATTTCAAGTTTCAAATTTCTATAAATATTTGTGGGTGGGGGGGGGGGGGGGGGGGGGGCAGTACGTGTCTTCAGAAAATTACTCTATATTACGGGTAATGGATTATATATTATTATATTGTTATTGTATATTTTTCATGAGAATAATATTATATACCGGGGTACTGTTTTTCACTGGAATGTATAATCTCGGCCTTTGAAAATTAAATCTTATTTTTATTAGATCTTTTTTTGCCTTCATTATAAATAATTGTCATAAACATTGGATTGGTATAACCCGGGAATTTTATAATAAAATACCTACGTTATGCTATGCTATACTGTAGTAGCAGTGTAGTGTAACTAAATCTTATATATCTGAGCCAGGATCGTTAAAAACAGGGATGGTCTTTGTTTGTTGATAACGCCACATTATAGCGGGAAATTTAAATTATCCAAAGAGCAAACCGGCTTTAACGACTCGCTTTAAGTTTTAGGGCATACAGTAGGCCATCAGTCTGTCAGTATCAGTTGGCTGGCTGCACGCACAGATCATGTCTTCGTTCTACAGTAGTAGAAGTTTACTGCAACTGCAACTGTAGGCTACCGGTACTTTTTTTTATAAACATTCTGACATTGTAGTAAAAAATGAGAAGAGTGAATGAGAAGTAGGGCTGCAAGGCTACATTACATTATCGGAAGAAGATCGATTTATTGGTTAATCAAAGCATCCATATCGCATCACTTATTTAATATGGCCTAGGGGATAACAGGAAATGCAAAATTTTAAGGTAGAATGTGAAACTGAAAAGGGGGTGTCTCCGAAAGTAATGTGAAACACACTGTAAGGTGACCAAAGGAATAGGCCCTAGTATTTGCCTATTAGTAATAACATGAAATGAAATCTTCTGCTGATCTGGGGAGAACGGACTTGAAAGGTGGGGCGCATCGGTCTACTGTCGAAGTCGATTCGCCCCAAGTCAATAACCCCCAAAAATCTGGGGCGATAGGAACTGGGGCAGGGGCGACTATTAGGTCGAGCAGCGATTCGACCCAAGTCAATAACCCCCAAAAATCTGGGGCGATAGGAACTGGGGCAGGGGCGACTAGTATTTGGTCGAGCAGCGATTCGCCCAAAGTCAATAACCCCCAAAAATCTGGGGCGATAGGAACTGGGGCAGGGGCGACTAGTATTTGGTCGAGCAGCGATTCGCCCAAAGTCAATAACCCCCAAAAATCTGGGGCGATAGGAACTGGGGCAGGGGCGACTATTAGGGCGAGCGGCGAATTGACCCACACCACTACTATTAAGGTTGATTCGGATGCTGACAGCTGGGAATGCTCGGCCTGCACCTTTAAGAACCACCCGTCGCTTGTTCGTTGTGAGTTGTGCGAATACCCTCGGCAGCCGGAGGTGACCCATGAAATGTTGGAGAGGGAAGGAAAGGGGAGTTTAACACTGGATGAGAACCGCCCTCAGATTGACGCAGCAGCATCAGACCAACTTGTAACCCATGGTTCTGAGCCTATTGTGTGCTCCATATGCCTTAAGAAGGCTGAATCAAAGAACTCTGTAGGGCTCATAATCCTTGAGAATTGTTTGCACAACTTATGTCGTGATTGTCTAGTTAAACACAATATTCGTAATAGCATCAACAATTCTAAATGTCCGCTGTGCGATAAATATCTTAGTTTCAAGGATGAATATGCGCTGATTAACGATCCTGAATTTCCAAGTAAGTTTGCTTCCTTGTTAATTTACAGAATTTAATTGTGGGGTGAGCGTGAGCCTCGAAGTTGGCGGAGCCTTAGCGAACTGACACTGTTAGCAGAACGTGGGTAAATAATGGCAAATAGGCCTAGTTGTATATTATTGTAAACACTAAACAAAAAAATTTTAACCGAAAACTTTTGTAGAGCTCACCTCCATAATTCGTAAAAAATGGGTTTCAGACATAGTAGACTAGTAGCATTTTAACCGCAAACCTTGTTTCATTTAATGGTCGCAAGAGGGAGACTGGAAATTAGACATTTTTCGAAAAAACAAATGTTTGGCCATATTTTAACAGACCAGACTCGCAGACTGTATAAAATCAAAATATTTTAATATCAGTAGAAATTGTAGACATTTAAAAAAAAGTGTTCTGGGGGGATGTTACTCTGGCCTTAATAATATGAGTAAAAGTTGATACTTTCAGACACCAGTTCACGTAAGATATAATTCTTCATACTGTACATGTATATAATACTTGGTATTGTTCGTGTGCCTGGATGGGCAAAAATACGAGCAGTATAATGCTGAAGTCATACTTAGAACAATTAAATTGTCAGTAGAGTGAGATAACTTTATTATTATTACAGTATTATAATTATTTATTTATTTATTTTTACAGGGCAGAATACAATGTTTACTACGAAGTATGCAGAAATATTAACAAAACATAAGTATATGTTAGTGGTGAATATGGAGGTTGATAATTTACTTCCGTTATTGCAGTCTAGATTTGTAATAAACAGTTATATGGTAGAAGAAATACACTCCCAAATAACATCCTTGGAAAGGAATGACAAACTAATAGAGATTCTTAAGAGGAGACCTGTTAAAGATTTCTTTATATTCTGCGATTGTCTGAGGGAAACTAACCAAGGATATCTTGCGGACCAAATAAT